>VUQJ01038109.1:7935-18714 GCA_015108635.1 Andinoacara biseriatus | reverse complement strand
TTTTTACTGTGTTCATACTTCACTCTGTGTTTAATCATTCTCTGTGTCTCTTCCACAGCATGTTTTTTCTGTCCTCTCTCTCTCCCCTCAGCCCCAACCGGTCGCGGCAGATGACTGCCCCTCCCTGAGCCTGGTTCTGCTGGAGGTTTCTTCCTGTTAAAAGGGAGTTTTTCCTTCCCACCGTCGCCAAGTGCTTGCTCATAGGGGGTCGTTTGACTGTTGGGTTTTTCTCTGCAGTATTGTTGGGTCTTTACCTTACAATACAAAGCGCCTTGAGGCGACTGTTTGTTGTGAATTGGCGCTGTATAAATAAAATTGAATTGAAAAATTGAATTGAATTCTTACTGTATTGATTTCACAATGTGTTTGTACTGAATTATAAACTAGAAATCATTGTCTGTGAGCAATGTTCACTGTAACATGCACAAATTCAGGTTAAAGCTCTGTCGTGCAAAGAAGCCATATTTGAACATGATCCTATAGTAAACATGGTCCCGTCCCAACTTTTTTGACAGATGTTGCTGCCATCAAATTCAAAATGAGCTCATATTGCTTCTTAAATTGGTACATTTCAGTATTTTAAACATTTTGTGTTTTATATTTTCTATTGTTAATTGTGCTTAAGAGATCTAAAAATCATTTAATTCTATTTTTATGTAAATTTTACACAGCGTCCCAACTTTTAAAAATTGGGGTTCTACGAGGAGTGGGATAGTTGGCAGAAAACATCCTCCTCGCTGCCCAAAGCCTTCTGGAACCATGGCTGCTGAAATAAAGCTTTGCCAAGACTTTCCTCAGGAGCCAACAATTTAAAGGTGTTTTTTTTTTTTTTGATTTTGTCTTTGGTTCCCAAAGTCAAGAGTGCTGTGGCCCCCTTAAAAACCAGAAAATCCCACAGGCCCCCCCTCTACTCTACACTCTTAATTCACTTTTTACATAAAGTTTATATAAATAAATACATTTATGTAAATATGTAACTATGGATACTTGTGCATAATTTTATGTTTGTAAGTGAAAAATGTATCTCAAACAATTTACATGGTAAAATACAGGTTTTAAAAAACAAACAAACAAACAAAAAACCCCCAAACAAAACTGAATTTCTGCAGCCCCCCTGCATTACCTTTTTGGCCCACTTTTGGGAACTGGTCTAGAGAATGCTGGTGCTGGATCAGAGAAAGACGGCTGACTCAGAGGAAGCAGATTTTGGGAAGGTGGTTCTGGGGGAAGCCACATGATGGATAGAAATCTGGGTAAACTTGAGAGAGTAATGCCTTTCAGCCTGACTTCCACTGGCTCCCTCTCCTACATTCAGAGCACCCCTTTGGTTTCATGTGAAGGTATCTTCCATTCAGGTTGGTGCCTCCACAGGCACTGAACCACAATGCACCTAGAAGATGAGAGGAAGCACACGTTGTGCAGTCAGTTTAGTTCAGCTGTATTTGTATAGCCCCAAATCACAACAACAGTCACCTCAGTGCTGGGATTTACATCCCATGGGAATAAAACATGGTTATTACATGTGCATCAGCTGCGTTCTGGTGGGCACAGGTGGAGTCCTGATGGTTGTTATGGTTTCTGTCCCTGGTGGAAAACATCGTGACTATGAGATTGCTCATGGGGTTGGGCAGATTTCCAGACAGATGCGTGAGGTGAATGGTGTAGATGCTTGCTGGCCCATCGAGGTAAAATCTGTATTCGACAAAGCATCTGTTCTGTCTCCAGTCCTCCAGCTCTGTGTGAAGGACAGAGTTGCCCTGAGAGGATAGAGACTGAATCCTCCTGAGACCCAGCCCGAACTCTCCTGAGTGTAAGAGAGAGAGACTGGGGGCTCCGAACCAACATGGTTTAACAAGCAAATATGAAAAGCGATGCTTACAGGGGGCAGGCGTACCGTGTTAGTCTCAGAGATTATAAAATTAGAAACCGTAAAAGCATAAGAATTAAAATGTGGAATCTGAGAATTCATTTCTCCTTCAAAGTCTCACCTGAATAATCTCCAAAGTCTTTTTCATACTTTTCCCATGTTTAAAATTTACTGAACCATCCTTCCTTCGCTGGTTAACTGTCGCTCCACGGTCTGCGCTGAAAACATAGAAAAAGAGGGATGTAGTGTAATTTTCAGCTTTTATGTTTATGGTTCACAAGAACCAGTTTTCAATGTTTTTGTTTGACCATCACTCATTCAGTAATGAGTCAGATTCACTTTGCTTTTCTCAAGTAGAGTTCCTTTGATTCACTGTTCATCAAGCAGTAATTAGCTTTCACTACTTAGTGCCTCAAGCCTCCTAGAGAGGATTTGTTGTTTTTTTTGCCATATACAGCACTGCACAGATTTGGAGTTTGGCTTATCATTTGGACAAATATTGTGATGACAATTGGATGACAATAGAGTAACCAACAACCTACTGTATTGTTGAAAAATTGATCATTTTTTAAAATCAGTTTTTGGGGGTCTTGCTCTTCTTGTAATTGTTAGTAGCAGAGTCTACAATTGTGCACTTGATTAAAAAATTGCCCTTGCAAATCCGGTATTCATGTAGCCCTTGTTTGTGCTACTATATATGAATCCCGGCGTGTGCTCTCATAGGCTAATCAAACACCTACTAATGCATTAACACTTATAACTTTAAGAAAGAATAGCAATGAAACTGTATTGTGGAAAGGTTCAGGTTTTACCATTGTTCATGTCACAAAGGCCAAGAAGGGCTCTGATCTGATGGGTTTGATGGCGTAAACGCCGCTCACTCATTCCCCGCTGTTGAACAGCTCACTGCAGTCTGATGACAGATCTATCCAGAAATAATGGTGACGAGATGGTAAACAGTTCTTACCAGCAGTATTAACAGGGATAATATGTTGTAATTAATTGTTCAGACAGGGAGTTCCCCAGTGTAACTTCATGAAACCGTATTATTGCCAAGCGGAAAATTGCATAAAATTTCCTGGACGCACTTGTAAATGCTGAGCAATGCTGACTGACTGAATATTACAGATCCGTAATAACACGTTACAGATGTCAAACCATAAAGCCACTTGCAACATCACCTTATGTTCCATTATCCATCTTTCTGATTGTGCAGGCACTGTTTGTAGAGCCTGAGGGTATCCTGGGCTAAAATCTTCGCTGTAAGCTGTGAAAATTTGTTAGAGGGAATTCTCAACAGCTTTTTTATTTTTTTAATCAGTGATGGACAGTATAAAGTGATGGACATGGTAAGGAAATATACTCAGGTAGTCTGCAGCATTTAAACAATACTCAGTTGGTACAAAACGTCCAAAGTGTGCCAAGAACACCTCTCCCATACACTATTGCACCACCACAAGCAGCCTGAACCATTGATACAAGGCAGAATGGATCCATGCTTTCATGCTTTCTTCACACCACGTTCTGACCCTACATCCAAATGTCGCAGCAGAAAGCGAGAATCATCAATCCAAGCTGATGGAGTTAGAGTCTGTGCAGCCACAGGGCCCGATCCTCTCTTTAAAAGCAGCTGATTGATATATATGAGGAAAACACAACATAGGAAAAAACATTTTTTTAGCAGCACGATGACTAATAAATTGTCTGTGGATCATTCTTTTAGATGGATTAAAACAGTCTTTGAAAAATAGTCTTTGGGAGCCATTATTGTACTTAAGAGCCTCAAGAAAAGACTATGTGTAGGAAACTGTGATGTTTGCAACCATTTAAAATGCCAATACTACAACACCCTGTGTTCTAGAAGCACACAATCATGACAGTTCATAATTCAAAAAGCCAGCACATCAGTCTGGGTTAATTTTAGAAAAAATAGTTCTTCATTCATCAAACTAAGAATACGTACCGAAGCTGCATTTTTAGTGGAATTTATTCACTCTAATTAAGGGAATGCATGGAACTTATTGGAGTGAGGAATTGGCCCTGAATCATATATTTCATTTTTCTCAGTTAGCTAAACCTTTTCCTGCGTTATGCATATTTGTTATGGATGATAATTCACCATCAATCTAACAGATTATACAATACTCAGTCATTTTCCTGCAGTTGCTACTATTTTTACCTTTTCCTCCAGAACATTAATCTTTGTCCTCTGGTAGTTGAGCTGGTCACTTTGTTCCCCCACAGCCTTCAGCAGCTCTGTGATGCTTTGCTCCTGGCTACAGATCACCTCCTGATGAGGGGAGAATGTTGAAAGCATGGGGGCTTTTAAGGAATGCTTCATGTGATTTATTAATAATGTAGTACTCTGAGCTTGTATTCCAGTAATCATACACCAAGAGAATAGATGCAAAACAAACATTATTGTAGCAGTCAAAGAGTATAATGGTTGTCTGCTCTTAGCATTTATTGTTGCACAATATTGTTGCAGTGATTTTTTTTTTTCACCTCAGCAAAGTACAAAAACATCAAGTGCAGGATTTCTTTCTAACAACAGGTTACTCACCCTAAAGCTATTGATCTCTGCTACTCGTTCACTCGGCACTCGGCCAAGTGACAGACTGCTCGGTTTCTCCTCGAGGTCTACTTTATTCTAGAGTTGACTTTTCTCTTGCAGGATGCTGTTCATCATGGAACTGATCTCTTCAGATAAGGTCCTGATGACTCCATTGTGGGCAATTAGGACCCCAGTGGTCTTCATCAGTTCCTCTTCTTTCACCTTCATTTCACTGGCCAGCACTGACAGCTGGTTGAAGGAATGATCGAAGATGCTGAGTTTCTTGAAGACATCGTTTATCTGTCCCGATGTTTTCTGCACAAACTGCCACTGGCTCTGGTCCATCTGGAGGAGGCCATTTGCCAGGAGATCCACATCATCCAAAGCAGCAAATCGGGACTGAGTTTCATCAAGAGCCTCAACGTGGAGGACTGCAGGCTCCTCTTTGCCACAGAGGGCAGGAAGACAAGCAGCAGCCAGGGCAAACATGAAAACAGTTAGTGTTATTGTCATTCCTCCGTCTGTGACTGGCTCAGAAACTCCTGAGTGAATGTCCACAGCATTTACTGAAATCAGATTAATAATTAACCTGTTTGTTGTTTACAGGATGCCATTTTCTCCTTCTCAGTGGACTATTCAAAGTCTGGTTTGAACTTGAGGGTCACCCAGATTTAAAAGATTAGTGTGAAATTTTATCATCATTTGGGATATTTAGTATTCATTTACAGAATATCAAATGTATAGTGTAGGAAAATTGTTAGGAAAATGTAAATTAGTTTCAGAGATTTATTGAAACGTGCAAATACACAATACAGTAAATAAGGCCAAAAAAAAGGAGAGTTGATAGAAAAAAACACATCCATCCATCCATCCATCCATCATCCATCCATTCATCATCCATCCATTCATCATCCATCCATTGTCTTCCACTTATCCGGGGCCGGGTCGCAGGGGCAGGAGCCTAAGCAGAGAAGCCCAGACTTCCCTCTCTCCAGCCACCTCCACCAGCTCATCAGGAGGGACCCCAAGGCATTCCCAGGCCAGCCCAGAGATATAATATATTCAGCGTGTCCAGGGTCTACCCCGGGGCCTCCTTCCAGTGGGACATGCCCGGAACACCTCACCCAAGAGGCGGCCAGGAGGCATCCTAATCAGGTGCCCGAGCCATCTCAACTGGCTCCTTTCGATGTGGAGGAGCAGCGGCTCAACTCTGACCCCCTCCCGGATGGCCGGACTCCTCACCTTATACCTAAGGGAGAGGCCAGCCACCCTTCGAAGGAAACTCATTTCCGCCACTTGTATTCCCGATGTTATTCTTTCGGTCACTACCCAAAGCTTGTGACCATAGGTGAGGGTAGGAACGTAGATCGACCGGTAAATTGACAGCTTCGCTTTTACACTAAGCTTCCTCTTCACCACTACAGACCGGTCGAGTGTTCGCATTACTGCAGAAGCAGCTCCGATCCGTCTGTTGATCATTCGCTCTCTTTTCCCACCACTCGTGAACAAGACCCAGAGATACTTGAACTCCTCCACTTGGGGCAAAAACTTGTCCCTGAACCAGAGAGTGCAATCCACCCTTTTCCGGCTGAGGACCATGGCCTCAAATTTAGAGGCGCTGATTCTCATGCCAGCCGCTTCACACTCAGCTGCAAACCGTTCCACTGCGAGCTCCAGGCCACCACCTGATGAAGCCAACTGGACCGCATCATCCGCAAAAAGCAGAGACGAGACCCTGGGGCCTGCAAGGGAGAAGCCTTCCGCCACTTGGCTACGCCTAGAAATTCTGTCAATAAAAATTATGAACAGAATCAGTCACGAAGGGCAGCCCTGATGGAGTCCCACACCCACAGGAAATGAGTCTGACTTATTACCGGCTATACGGACCAAGCTCTCACTGCGGTTCTACAGAGACTGAACACAATGAAACACTATTTTATCTATGCTTTTACTGCTTTGGCATAATGATAATTTTATCAATTTTTGGCAAGATCCCCATCACCACTGACTGCAATGCAGCCCCAAACCATAACAGAGCCTCCACAATGTTTTACAAATAAACAGACTAAGGACAGACTGCACACCACCACCAAAATTTCAGCTAATACTTTAGGAAACACCTTGTTGGTGCAATAATATTATTTTATGTTTGTCAAACTGTGTTATCTTTGGCATTTCTCATAGATTAAACTAAAAGAAATGGGAACAAATTATGTATTTTTGTGAAAGGCCGCTAGTAATAAAGTGCCTAAAGATACAATTTAAAATTGGTTCTTTGTCATGTTGTGTTTTATTTGTAGACACAACTCTAGTTGAGTTTGGTGCATTTTTTTTCTCTGCTTGAATGATTCCTGGGTCAGGGTTAAATGCCTTAATAAACAAACAAACAAACAAACAAAAACAAATGTCCTTCTTAAAATGGTCAGGTACAAAGACTGGACTGAAAATGAGTGAAAAAAGAAAAGAATTTTACACACACGCACACACACACACACAGCAATGCACGAAAACAACACTCTCATTTGTGGTGGTGCCTGTCAGTTAAATGTTGACTATGATGGTTGTACGGGAGCCATGCTGTGTACACAATAAACTTCCAGCAGGGGCTCTGCTCTCTGAAGGGTCAATTGCATGCGTCAACAGTTACCCACAATTATAACTCATCTAGCAGATTAGTAGTTAGGGGCCATGCAGAGTGCAAGAGGGTGTATGAAACAAACAAAGGAACTAAACTACTCGCAGCCTTTTGCGTTATGTTTTTTTTTTGGCTAACCGTAGCTGAGAAAATTTGCTGTGAAACATGTCAAACTGCACTGAACCTCCATAAGATTAAAGAAAACTATATAACATCATATAAGACGGCCTTGACCTTACAATGCAAAACACCATGCTAGCATCGTGTTGTTGTGATTGGTTCACAACAACCATGCTATTTTTAAAATGCAGCATGTTACACATTTAGCGGTATTGCTTTTCCTCAGCCCAAATCGAGAAATGGAACTGGAGGACCATGTTTTTAGCTATTATAGTAACTGTTATTGCCACCTGTGTTCTGCCTCTGGCTGCTGCTAAAAACAGGCAACAGTGCAAATGAACTAATGCTTTCTAACATTCACCTACACTGTTCATTTTATTTTATTTGTATTTATGTTGTTCTTTAATTGATCAAGTCACCATTGTAAACAATATATATATTTTAAAAGTTTAAAGGATATTGATGTTGGCTGGTTAAGATTACTAACCATCCTGGCAAATTAGGGATTATTTCTTCAAAATGAAGCCTGAATGAACACATTACAGCCTTCTTTAATATGATTCTTGCTAGAAGGAGAATCAGCCACTTGGCAAATGACTTCAAGCTGTACTTTTGAGCAGTAGGCAGCTTCATCTAAATGGGAGGAAAATTAATACCCTGCAGCAGGCAAACCTCGTGCCTGATGCATTTCATCTTGTGGGCCCAAAATGTCTATTTGTGTGAGCTAATGATTAACCGTTCATTTTTTAACAAAATATTTTAAGTAAATTACAAAGTGATTTCTTAACCCATATTTCTCTTCATATATGATGCAACTGTAAATCTTTTTGTGAAACTGCCTTTGAGAACATTTTTGCCTTTCGGCCAAGTTCTCTGCAGTGTGTGGTCAGTCCGTCAGCAGTCATTTGCTCCAATAAAGACTTGTTTTTTTTCCTCTTTCTCCCTCAGTTCAAACCACAATCCCTCTCGGAGTCAGTTGTCTGCTTGGGTAATGGAAAGGGGAGTATTTCTTGCTAATTCTTGCTAATTCCTTTTCCATCCACAGCAGAGCTAGCACTGCAGGGCACAAGGCAGTGGCTAAAGCTCACCGAGCAGCATCATGTCATTTATTCACACACATATTGTACACTCTGTGATGGGAAGTATAGTTTTCTTGGCCTGAAGAAAGTTATCCAGCTCAGTGCAAACAGTAAATGGGCTCTTCCTTTGCCCAAGGTTTCCTCTTTGCAACAAGTTTAATATAGTTCACTTACTACTTATTGCATAATCTCACTAATTGACATTAGTGGTGGAATAAATTGAATGATAAGGAAAGAAACATGAAAAGTGTTTGGTGATGCTAGCAGCACTGTAAGTCTGTAAGAGCACTGTTTTGAGCTATCATCAGCATATTCAATGTTAGCAGGTATATATAATGTATTTACTATGTTTACCATCAGTATATTAGCATAACTATGTAGCATTTAACAAGTGGAAAAGGAAATGGATAATTAAAGCTATGGAGCTCAACAATGACTCCCCCCCCCCTTATTTTAGAAGTTTCATTTTCTCCACTGATGTTTCAGAAAATCTTTAAATGAAGAGTTTTAAACCTTGAACTGAGCCAACCAGCTACAAGGTGAAACATGGTTTGACTTGGATTTAAATAAATAAATGAAAATGAAAAGAGGCAAAGCCAGAAGGCTGGTTTCATAATTATTTTTAAAGCTTAAGGAACTGCTCAATTTCAATTTGGGATTGTGGAGAAAACATGTTTTTGTTAAGACAAGGGTATTATTTTACAGACGTGGCTTCTACAGGAGCGCATACCATCGTTTCCCAATGTCGTAGCTCCCTGTACGTCTACTTTAGGCGGTTACAACATTACAGCTCATAATCCAAATGCCTTTGGAGAATATGAATGAATCCAGGAGCTCACTGTTGAGCTCTATTGCCACTCATCCTCTAGGGAATAAAAACACTTGAAGTAATTTTTTGCTTATTTTATTTGACAACCTGGTGGCTGTGAAGGAAAAAACATCACAGTTATAACAAGTAATTCTGTGAGGAAGATGACTGTATGCACCGCATCCTGCAGTAATCGCTCACATAGATGTTGATATACTATCTCACTGGTAACACCTTTCAAAAACTGAACTCATTATAATTAATCTCCTCAGAACTAACAATTGTTATTTATTAAATAGTTATAGAGGTATGGATACAGTATGAGCCATTTTATTGTTTACTGGGAAAATAGAGATCACTAAGTATGATATTACCAATGATTTAGTAAATGCTGTGATATTTGTCAGGGTGAATGAATTAGCAACTCCTAGCCTTTATTCTCTGTATTAAAGTAAACGTGTTAATCCACAGTCCTTGAAAAGGGAAGAAGAAAGGCTCTGGTGGGTCTGGTTGTGAAAATACTGGCCCATTTACCATTTTCCTGGCATGATGGTGATTCCCAGAGGAAGAGTCTGGAAGAGGATCCTAAAAGAATGAGAGGTATGTACTGAGAGACCTAACCCCCCTAGATGCCACCGAGCCCTGTGCTGCGCCCACTGTTTACCAGATTATAAAAGCCACAGATCACGTAACACTGGGTAGGATTTCAAATTCTGAGAAGGGAAGTCTGTGACACCCTCCATGGTGACTGCTGTTATCTAACACACACAGTAAGGTGACTGGTACTTTCTCTCATTTCTTACCAGAAGCTCCATACTTTGACATGTTGTCACCGGGGTTCCAAAAGAGCAGCTGTCTTTCCCAGTCGGCTGCACCTCTGAAGTCTGATTGGCTCCTGTCTGGAGGAGTGGGTGTGATCCTCTATGTCTAGCCTCCCACTTGTCAGTCTTGTTGGACATGAGGCACTGTAGGAAGGCATGTTCACAAGCTCCTCCTTGCTCATTGCTCCCTTTAACACACAAGTACACCCAGCTTCTGTTATGGCAGGGGCTGCACGTTGGCATTTACCAAACAGCCGCGGCATGCCACTCTCCCTGACAGCACCTCCCTGCCTTCCCAGGAGACAGACAGGCTGAACTCGCTCAGAGCAGACGGTAGTGGACTATCTGGCAAACACAACCTCATATCAGCGGGGGAAAAGTGGGGAAAACTGCTGAGCATGTCACAAGGTAAGCTCAGACATAATATTCATCTCAGATCTGCACGCAGCTGAGCACTGTTGGATTGGACAGCTGAGATGCAGAGAGTTGACCTTGAACGTCTTCGATTGGGGACCGGCTGATTTAAATTCAGGGTCAGAAAAGCTTTTGACTCTAAATGGATTTAACAAATTGTGTGGAGTGGACCTCTGGGCCAAAGAAGAATACTAAGCAGATCTTCAGGACAACAACTTTGCATTCAAAAGATTAAATGTTCAATTGTACTGTTGGTTTTTCTTATTTACTTATGCAATGAAGAAGTGCACTTGAGTCGACACATACTCTCGTGGCCACATAACCACACATGCTTCTATTTTAACCTTCTTATGTTAGCATATCATTGTTTTCTCCCTGCGTGAAGCTCCAGGCAACTGTTTTATCCTATGAGCTTTGCCTCCACATACCATCCAATGAGGCTTTGGATGCCTTATTGCAGTTCTGACCCTGGTGCTGCTGG
>VUQJ01038103.1:26711-45193 GCA_015108635.1 Andinoacara biseriatus | reverse complement strand
TATATATATAAAAAAAATAATGTGTGTAGCCAGTCAGCATACACTGTATGCATTATGACTCAGTGTAATAAATAAGATGTATGTTATTGTATGGCTAAGGTGATGCACATGGAGGTAAAGTGTCCAAGTCATTCTTGACATTATGATGCATTATACAGTCTAACTGCTGTTGGGATGAAAGACCTGCGAAAATGCTCTTTCCTGCAGCGAGGATATCACTGCCTTCATAAGCTTTAGGCACTCTGGTTGATGGTGCATTACTTCATCTGCTTTCTTATCCTGATGCGGCATCACTCTAGTAAATCCTCATCAAATCTTTTTCTATCACTCCAGAGTCTAATCTTTATTCTCCCTGACATAAACTGAAACCTTTTTTATTAGCCTGACAAGTTTTTCTTAAAGCTACACAGCTGTTTAGTCACATGGGTTTCATCAGTGTTTGGAAATGCTCTTAATTCCACTATTTTACCAAATGTTTAAGCAATTTAAAAAATAATAATTTTAACACGCGCCCTATTCCCACAGGTCAGTTTATGATCCAGAAAGTTGTCCCCCAGGCATCAGGTGAGAGCTCCAAAGTGAAAGTCAAGGTGCGGGTGAACATTCACGGGATCTTTAGTGTGTCCAGCGCCTCTCTGGTTGAAGTGCAGAAGTCTGATGAGACAGAGGAACCAATGGAAACAGAACAGGCTAACGACAAAGAAGGAGAGGTACTTTGGACAAAAGTTTGAACACTAAGTGTCCTGTAGCACCTAATGTGCAATGCTTCTGTTTAAATACTGTTTTCTTTTTCCACAGCAGAGCAAGATGCAGACCGATCAGGACGAGCAGCAGGCTCAGGGAGACGCTCAGAAAGAAACAGATGAGAAGACACCACGTGAGACTGAAGAGATGGAGGTAAGACGTTTGCATATCCCACAATAAAGTCTGTATTTTAAAAGATTGCAGTATTTTCATCCTTGTGTCTAATGAGGTTATTGAAACAAAAAGAAGTGATCCATCTGGGTTTTCATGTAATGTGGAGATGATGAATTGAATGTACAAATGTTATAATACACTTGCATTTCAATGCATGTTTATATATTTTTTGATGTTGTTTATTTCATTATGTTACTTTATTTAAAGACTTCCACAGAGGAGAGCAAGAGTGAGAAGAAGTCCGATCAGCCTCCACAAGCCAAAAAACCCAAAGTCAAAACAAAAGTTCTGGAGCTTCCAATTGAAAACAACCCACAGTGGCAGCTAGCAAATGACATGCTCAATCTTTTTGTAGAAAATGAGGTAACTAAGATTTTTACTTCTCTCACACACCCACATTACGCAATCAGCCATCTTCAGCTGTCAGAGTGACTGTGTTTGTTCTCAGGGCAAGATGATCATGCAGGATAAGCTGGAGAAGGAGCGTAACGACGCCAAGAATAATGTAGAAGAGTACGTGTACGAAATGAGGGACAAACTTCACGGGATGCTGGAGAAGTTCGTCAGTGAATCTGTGAGTGAACAGCCACTCCGAGTCATCTTTTAAGATAAAACATGATAGAATTTGCAGCAGATTTGACTTTCCTCGACACATCGTGATCTTGTTTTTGTCCCTTTAGGACCGAGATGCTTTGTCATTAAAACTGGAGGACACTGAAAACTGGCTGTATGAAGATGGAGAGGACCAACCTAAACAGGTGTACATTGACAAACTGGCCGAGTTAAAGGTGATTATTTTTTACTGTTTCTGCCACTTGTGTTAATCTGGTCACATTGATCCCTTTAACTTATGTGTAACCGTGTGTGCTGCAGAAACTCGGCCAGCCCATCCAGGAGAGGTTCACAGAGGCTGAAGAGAGACCTAAAGCTTTTGAGGAGCTGGGAAAACAAATCCAGCAGTACATGAAATTTATTGAAGCCTACAAAATGAAGGTGAAACTTTTTTATTTAATTTTATTTTTTTCACCCTGACGTGAGATGTTTGCAGGGTATTGCTTAAAATGTATATGAGAACTACTATTAATAGATGACTTCTGTTAAATCTAAAGGCATTGCTACACACTGACGTAATATTGGCTGTTTGTTTTCCAGGAAGAGCAGTACGACCATTTAGACGAGGCAGATGTGAACAAGGTGGACAAACTGAGCAGTGATGTAATGATGTGGATGAACAGTGCTATGAACCAGCAAAGCAAACAGAGCCTGACGGTGGATCCGTCTGTCAAAGTCAAAGACATTAAAGCAAAAACAAGGGTGAGCAGACTGCAAGCACTGGGAAAACTGTAGGAAATTTAAATGAAAGAATCCCATACAGTGTAATAAAGTTTTTTCAGTCACAATGAGGTACACTTAGTTCACATGCACATGAACAAAGATATTCTACCCTGTAAAGACTTGTAGCAGGTATTCTAGTAATCTACTTGAATACATTTACTTTACTATATTTAAACAATTTTTTTTCATAGACTTTAGTGTACTTTGTATAAGTTTGTGCCCCATATTGCAGTTACTAAATTGGTAGGTTCAGTCTTTATTAATTCAACCCATTACTTTTTCTGCAGGAGCTCTTCTCTGCTTGTAACCCCATTGTGACCAAGCCCAAGCCCAAAGTGGAGCTTCCCAAAGAGGAGACCCCTGCAGAGCAGAACGGGCCTGTGGACGGCCAGGAGAAACCCCAGGAAGAAGCTGCAGACAAGGGAACAACCGAGGCTGCAGGCAATCCCACCTCAGAAACCACAGAGAACAAACCTGATATGGACCTTGATTAAAGCAGTCTGATGCCTCCTCGAGCAGAGCTGAGCAGAAGCTGATTGTTTTAGGTTGAGACGCAGCCCAGCTGTATATCAGAGCCGGTGACATGTTTAAGGAACTGCTCCACAGTCAAAAAGCAGGCAGGGTGTTTGGCACACTGAGCCCAGCTCCTGGTGGTATCTCTGTCTGATGACATAGCATGCCCTCTCTCTTTCTGGATGACATAAATCAAAAGCCAGCTGCAATAATTCTGTTTGGCAATGAGCGCTGTACACATGATGGTATTTATTTCTGTTGTGTGCTCTGTAAGTGTTCTGGTCTGTGTCACAATATGGTTTTAATAAAGTTATTGAAAATCACTTGCACCATCACGGGCACGTGCCATCATTTTAAGTTTAAATAACTATGGCGTTACAATGAAGTTTATTTTAGTCAAAGGTGCGTAGTTAAAATTAATCATTCACATTTGGTGTTCACTGTAGGAATATACTAGTATTTAATGTTTCATTTATTAGGTACACCTGTTTGCTCGTTAACACAGTAACTATCAAGATGAACTAAAGTATCCACTTGTTAAAACCCAATAATGCAGAAGAGCATCTGTGAATGCACAGCACAGTGAACCTTGAACGAGATGGGCTCCAAAAGCAGGAAACCACACTGGCTGCTACTCCTGTCATCAAAAAACAGGCTAAAAGTCACACAAGTTCACCAAGACTGGACAATAAAAGATTGGAAAACCATTGCTAGGTCAGAGTCTGTTTTTGCTCCAACATTCAGATGGTGAGGTCAGAATCTGGTGTAAACAACATGAAAGAATGGATCCATCCTGCCTTGTATCAATGGTTTAAGTTGGTGGTGTAATGATGTGGGGGGTTTCTTGGCACACTTTGGACCTCTTAGTACCAACAGAGCATCACTGAAACACCACAGCCTACCTGTGTATTGTTGCTGATCATGTCCATCCCTCTATGACCACAGTGTACCACCTTCTGGTTGGTGGCTGCTTCCATATATGGTACCCATTCATATGAGTGTGTCCAAACTTTTGACTGGTCCTGTACAGTAGGTACAGAAAGTATTCACATACCCTTTAAAATGTTCACTCTGTTTCATTGCAGCCATTTGCTAAAATCAAAAAAGTTCATTCAAGATGCCAGTTAAATTGTGACATAGGCCTATAGCTCAGTGAACTGGGGACTGTTGAGCATTTAATATTCATGTTTTTCTATTTTGTATAAAACTTGTTTTATGTAAAAATTGTTAACTACAGCAAATATTTCAGTTAAGGAAACATGTGCTATTGGGGTGGTACAGTACTATGAGGTCTTTGAGATAAGATGGGGCCTGATTATTCAAGACCCTGTATGTGAGAAGAATAATTTTAAATTCTATTCTAGATTTAACAGGGAGCCAATGAAGAGAAGCCAATATGGGAGAAATATGCTCTCTCTTTCTAGTCCCTGTCAGTACTCTAGCTGCAGCATTTTGGATCAGCTGAAGGCTTTTCAGGGAGCTTTTAGGACAGCCTGATAATGAATTACAATAGTCCAGCCTGGAAGTAATAAATGCATGAATTATTTTTTCAGCATCACTCTAAGACAGGAGGTTTCTAATTTTAGAAATATTGTGCAAATGCAAAAAAGCAGACCTACATAACAGCACCTTGTTAAAATAATAGCCTAAGTCATTTTTAATGAAAATGTTATTTTTGCCTAAATCATGTAGAGTTCTATTTTTTGTTGAGTTTTTTTGTCTTCTCTGAAAACTCTTAAAAAATTCTTGACACAGTGGTCATCATTGTTGTTCCATACACAGGTCAACTTGAAGCTACTGCAAATGCTAAATTTGTCCCCTTGGTCTAATCTGTGATTTGTCTCTTCCCTTACAAATTGTGGATAGCAAGTGTATCTGAAGGCCTCAACAAGATTGCAAATAACACTTTGAAAATTACCAAGTGTTGACATAATTTAGGCTACTAGATAACTGAGTAAAATACTTTTAAGTTGAGACTCCTTGCTAACACTTTTTTAGGCCTAGTTGAGAGCCCTCTGAGAGGAAACTGTGACAGGATGAGGAGTGCAACCGGGGGCTGGTTTTACAAAGACATGGTAGACTGGTCTGTAGGGTTAGATCAGTCTTAATTTTTTGCATTATTTAGTCTAATGCCAGCTAGACTCACAAAAATAGGAACTGAAAAATTGGATACCTCACCCCTTGACTAACTCAAGACACTAAAGGGGGATTATGCTTGGTTGCAAACATTAATACATGAAGCAGCAGACATGGTGCATGCATACCTTGTGCACAACAGTCTAGTATCATTAGATGATAAAGTGAAGTTACTGTGATCTAGGTGGACGCTATCATACTCATGAACAGAACAACTAAAACATACCTTAATGTTAACATGATAATCAATCAGAGGTACCTACTATGACATGAGACCAGGAGCATGGATCACAATTTATTCTTTACTAACACTGAAATGTTGAGAACACTGAGAAGGGAAAGTTTTTAAAGACAACAGTAACTCACTGAAAATATAGAGCAGTGAGCAGTTATTGTACCACGTTTTTATATATTTTTAAAATGTCCTTCATGCTCCTGTAACAACTGAAATAACACAATTTCTGAGGGCTGTCATTTTTGACAGCTTTTGAAAGCTTTTTCACTTCAATTTTATATAGCTCCAAATTACAAGTCACCTCAAGGCACGTCTCTATGTAGTTTCTTTGAAGCAATCCAGAATTTCTGTCTCTGTCTCACTAATAAATGAAGATATTCTCATCACAACACAACTGGTTGATCCTCCTTCATCATCTCTCAATCTTTTGCCATTTACAGTTCCGTTCTTCCTAAATGTTGCTGCCCTCTGCTGTTTGCGCAGCAACTGTTCCTGTAGTTTAGGGCAGCAGGCTGATTCTTTTTGTTCAAGACTCGCAAGAATCGCTCAAAGCTCTCGTGTGAACTTATAGAAAGGACTGGTCTTTGCGATAAAACCAAATTTTGTCATTCAAGAATCATTTAAGCCCGACGCCGTTTTCTTCAGCTCTTGACCGTGAAGTTCAGTTTTCGTCGCTACCGCGGTGCGCGCAGTTCGCCTAGAGCAGGAGTAGTCACATGATCCATCCAGATCCTGTCTGCTCCGACTGAAAGCTGGAAACAGTGAAAGGTAAACCTGTCTGCACTAACTCTATCCTTCTTTTTAGGACAGTAAATGCTGGGGTTTTTTTTGGTGACACCGCGCGTCCACAGCTAAAAGCCTTCAATGATTTGCGAGTTTGTTGAGGAAGCTCAGGGCTGCAGCTGCTCCGTTTCGGAGTGTTTTTATTGATGAGTCTAAAGTCTGATTAGGAGTGTTTTGACCCGGATTGCTTAGAGGCTGAAGTTGTTTAGACAAGCACCGCGTTTACTGTTTTTGCTTCTCTAGGACCATGAAGCTCATCATCCTTAACGACTACGACCAGGCGAGCGAATGGGCAGCAAAATACATTAGAAACAAGATTTTACAGTTCAATGCCGGCCCCAACAAATACTTCACTTTGGGGCTCCCTACAGGTAAGTACAAGATGCAACTCTGTGACGTCATATGTAGCCCATTTATTCAGATTTGTAGGTTTGTAATGTTCATATGGATAAATGTTCCTGTCAGGTGACAGAAGCAGGCTTTATTTCCTGTTTTCACTCTTTTCTGTCTCCAGGAAGCACTCCTTTAGGCTGTTATAAGAAACTGATTGAGTACTACAAAAATGGAGAGCTCTCATTTCAATACGTGAAGACTTTCAACATGGATGAATATGTAGGTAGGTCTTTATTGTTCCTTATTATGACATTAAGTATCCACAGTGACACTTCCAAGCTATGATCTTGCATAAGAAACTATCATAAACTGTTTTATAGGACTTCCCAGAGATCACCCTGAGAGCTATCACTCCTTCATGTGGAATAACTTCTTCAAGCACATAGATATAAAAGCAGAGAACACCCACATCCTTGACGGCAACGCAGCCAACCTGCAGGCAGAGTGTGACGCCTTCGAGGAGAAGATTACAGCTGCTGGAGGGATTGAGCTGTTTGTTGGAGGTCAGGAGGGCACACAGATAATAGGGAAAATACTGCAGCTGCACCTTTCACATTTTTCTTCTGTTCTGGTTTAAATGTTCTGTTTTGTGTCAGGTATTGGACCTGATGGTCACATTGCCTTTAATGAACCCGGTTCAAGCTTGGTATCCAGGACCAGGGTGAAGACGCTGGCAAAGGACACAATCATGGCCAATGCCCGGTTCTTTGATGGTGATCTCTCAAAGGTGCCGACCATGGCACTGACTGTGGGCGTGGGCACTGTCATGGATGCAAAAGAGGTTAGGAGTCTGGGTGAATGTCAGCTGTGCACCTTGTTCTTTTGTGCTTTTGCTGCTGCTTTTAAATATCAGAGAAACCAAATGTGAAGAAGGATCACGAGTAAGTTTTTCATTCTCTTCTCAGGTCATGATTCTCATCACCGGAGCACACAAGGCTTTTGCTTTGTACAAAGCTATAGAGGACGGTGTGAATCACATGTGGACCGTGTCTGCCTTCCAGCAGCACCCACAGACCATTTTTGTATGCGATGAAGATGCCACCCTGGAACTGAGGGTCAAAACTGTGAAGTACTTTAAAGGTGAGACAATGAATCACAGATCATGCAGTTACTTAGCTTACAGTGGAAATATATATTTCCTTCTGATTAATGAAAAATGATTGCAAAAAAAAAAAACACTGAACCTTGTTTTTTTTCTGTAGGGATGATGCATGTGCACAACAAGCTGGTAGAGTCACCTCAGTCAGAGCCAAAGAAGAACTGAGGGAGCCTTCTCTATCGTCCTGGATTCATTAGGCATTTTGACCAAATATTCACTCCAATAATTCCTTTAACTTTTGTTTGGGATCAGTGTTTGATTTACTCACAAGTAATTTTCAAAGAGATAATTTGGTGCTGGTAAACGTTTGTAATAAAGTGAGTTTAATTTGTACATGTCTATGTTTTTGAGGACATGCTGTGGTTTCAGTCTGTCCTTCCAGTCACATGACACATGAGGGAAGAACTCCTGCTGCCTTCAAGTGCTCCTTGTTATTTTTTGCTCTTGGGATGGAAATGCTATGGAAGGTTGCTTTCGTCACTGGGAAAAAAACAGGCAGAACGAAGTCGATATTATCGCTAAAATTCTACTTACTGATTGAGCATGGTGAAATTTTGAGTAATTAGCCCAAATTTTTGGCCTATACATTGCAAAAATAAATACCTTTTCAGTAGCAGAAACAAACTTAATGCACAAGCACACATATAGGTAACGTTTGTCTGTTTTGTTTTACTAGAATACTGCTTTTACTGATATTCATACGAATTAATGCTTTTAATGCAATTAAGCAATTAACTTAATTGCAGATATTCAATAAAAATATCGGAACTAATAAAACATAAACGCTGCTTAAATATCATATTAGCACATCATTAGTTATATAATTATTATTACACTTTGAAAAAGCAATTTTCTCTAAACTATGTTAAAATTTGATTCAGAAAGCGCATTTTGACGTTTTTTTTTTATACCGGTCTTTTTTTAATGGCATGGCGTTGCCTTGTACCTAGTTATAATATACACGGCAGCGAGTTCCCTTTACCAAGTAAAACATAGCTGGTTATACGCTTATGAGCCCACTGATTTAGTGTTTGACGAATCTCTGGAGCTTGAAAAAAGGCAACTGGACTTTTTTTTGTTTCTTGAACACGTTTCACCTCTCATCCGAAAGGCTTCTTCAGTTCTCAGCCAAATGGTGGAGAGACACAAGTATTGAAACCCCTGTGGGCGTAGTCCCCTGGAGGTGTTTATGACCCTCTATTGTTCGTGTAAATAAATACATGTGCCAATGTGTGAAGGGGGCGTGGGTCATTTCAATCGGTGTTTGACGAATCGTTCATCTTTCAACAACTGGAAAAAATGTAGTTTCCGACCGCAGTTTAACGCAGCATCAGCACAGCTACTGCCAGGAGCAGAGAAGGAAGGAGATGGCCGACTAAGAGGCAGTGTTATCTTTGCTACTTCGTCTTCCTTTTCGTATTCCTTTGGCATTACTCAGTTTCACAGCAGACTCGGGGGGAGGACGTTACAGACATTTCGCTCCTCTTCCACCATGGCAGAACAAAACAGCAGCGTCAGATATCAGGAGGTGGGTAACAAGCTGGAGACACGCTGAAATAGGGCTAACAGCATTAGCCTGTCACTGAGTGCAAAACAGCGAGCTGAGCCGTCGTTTGTTTACGGGCGGGCCCGAGGTGGAGAGGCCTGTTTTATGCGTTTATTAAACCGAATTTCTTACACTGCAACTCTTATACTCGTATTCATCATATATCATTTAAAGCCTTTGTGAGACATATTTATTTAGCAGCTAATTAGCCACGTTTAGCATTAGCTGGCGGTGCTGGCCTGTGCAGGAGTGCTGTCTAGTGTCTAGACTGGATCCAGTATTGTCCTGGATTACTCACCAGTCCTCCTTGTGTGTAACTGAAACCCCAGAGACCGATCAGGGTCTAAATGTTAATGTGAAGGTGCTGCATGCTCGCATAACCTGCCACACTGCGCTGATATGCAAATAAAATCAACAGTCCACGGTTGAAAATATGACCCGGGATGCGTGTCTTTGGTGGTGATCAGAGGTTACTGTGTTATAATGTTATATAAATGAGAATAAAAACAGATGGTCTAGTCTGTGTTGGGGAGAAGGAAGTAGATGACAGAGCTGATATATCCATACGGCAGGCCCTGTTTAATGACTCATGTAATTGTCTATAATGGCCTAGTACAAGCAGAAATCTTCCCTGGGGATAGTTGCCATGCTATAAACAACATGGCAGACAAATATCTGCTATCACACAGTTTAAATGCTATCATTTTGACCTCTCCTGCGCACAGAGAATTGTTCCTTTCCTTAAATTGCTGTTGCTTAGTTATCTGAAAGGACTGTGTACTGTATACAAGACCCAGTTTGTGTTGTTGTCTATTAATGTTTCTCCAGCTGGTGAATGAGGAAGAGCCCGCCCAGCCTTCGCAGGAGGGTCCTGCCCAGGACGCCCCACCACCGTACAGCAGCATCGCTGCAGCAAATGCAGGTTAGGATGGCCACAGGCTGTCACATTGCTCCATTTTTAATCTTTTAATTCCAGATGTGTCGGTGCATCTGCGGCCGTTCTCAAGTTAAAAGTGAAAGCTTTTAATTCACAAGCAGGAAGCACAAAATATTGTGAACATTGGCTGTTTTCTTTAATAGCTGTAATTTGAGAAGTCCCCTCCTATGTGATCACTGCCTCGACTTGTACAAAGCACTTTGATGATGAAGTTTTCCTGGTAACAGTTTCCACCGTGTTGCTCATCTTGTGTTTTAGAAAATATAATGTTAAAGACCAGATAAATATTCATATACAGGCAAAAAATAAGTGAAATTGTCATAACTTTTCTGACTGAAATCTTAAAACACAGTACAGATATACCATAGTTCAAGTGCTCCAAACTACATATATTCTTTTTCATAAATAACTTTCATAACTGTGTGAAGGCAGAGCAGGTCATGTGCAGGGAAGGTCTCAGTTCTCGGTCATGTGTCTAATCTCGCTTCTTAAGAGGCCAAGGGTCAGCATTTTCCATGCGGGTGCAGCTCTTCCTGGATGAATCCATTGATCTGTTTTAGTGCTGTTACTGTTTGAGTGAGACTGAGGCGTATTCCTGGACCTCAGCCAAACAACCCAGATAAAAGGCTTGTATGTAAAGAGCATAAACCGTAGTGGGTGCATACAATATATTAATGTCTTTCTTGTGTTGATGTTTCATGTTAAGTCATCCCTCCCTGCTTTGGTTTTCTAAAGCTCAGCTGCAGCTTTCATTTTTGAAGGAAGTGAAAGAAGGTTTTTGGTTGTCAGCAGTTGGACATGTTAAACATAGCAAAAACTTTTTTTTAGAGGATTTGAACCGACTGTGTCTCTGTTACATACTGAAGGTTCGTAAAGACGTCACACTGGTTCCCTGTCTGCTTGTAGATGCCAAAATTATAAACTGTACTTCAGTTTACGGCAGCCCCAAAAGTATTAATTTACATTTACAGTAAATTATTTCATAAATTGTTGGTCCACAGAAGACATTTAGTACTACTCAAAACTAAACTGTTTACTCAAAAAACAAACAAACAAAAAAACACTCAATGTCCACTTTATTAGGTACACCTTGGTAGTACTAAGTTGTTCCTTTTGCCTTCAAAACTGATTTAATTTTTCATGGCTCAATTTCAACAAGGTGCTGGAAACATTCTCGAGAGATTTTGGTCCATAATGACATGATAGCATCACACAGATTCTGCAGATTTGTGCAGTGACACTACTCAGGCTGTAGTGTTTAAACAAGTTTGCATTAAGGGGCCCGAAGTGTGTTAAAATATCCCCCACAGCTAGGGCTGCAATTAAAGATTATTTTGGTAGTTGAATAAGTTATTTTATCAGTTATTTTATTGATTAGTCAATGATTATTTCAATCTTACCTCACCTGTTCAAGCCTGCCCACCTGTTAACATCACCTTGTTGTCTCTTCTCATAATTAAAATAATGACCCATAAAAATATGAGTTTGACACTAATTAAATGTATTTTTAACAATAATGTAACATCACAATAAATATCAAACAAACAGAAACATTACCTAACAGGTAGCAGAGATGCATTAATTTACCCAGCCAAAGCTGATGGCACAGCTCCAGGGTGCCGGCGTTTTAAACGCTCAGCATTGCAGTGATGCTGCCGTGGAAGGAAAGCTCTGCTTTGCACAGTCTGCATTCAGCTTTATTTTTGTTTCTGTGAAATGCTCCCACACCTTTGACAGTCAGTCTCCATTTTCTTTCATTTTCTCCACCCTCCTCTCTCTTCCACCGTTATGTTGTTATGTTCTTCTTCGATGGTATTGTTGGTATTGGCAGACAATGGAGGCAATACTGCCCCTATATGTTACTGTAGTGTATTGCAGTTACAAAATCACATAAGTGAAAGAAAATGGATAGGTTTTAAAATATGACGCGTCGATTTTAAAATTCCACGTGGACCAATTTTTTTGTAGACAATGTCAATGATTAGGTCAACGAGATTGTTGTAGCCCTGGTAACAAGTGGCCATCCTTCTCTAACCTTTTCTTCCAGAGAAGTGCCATGGACGGGATATTTTCTCTTTTTCAGACCTTTGTCTGTAAACCGTAGAGATTGTTGTGTGGGAAAATCCCAGCAGATCAGCAGTTTTTGAAATATTCAGTCTGGCACCAGCAACCATGCGACCTTCAAAGTATCTTAAAAATAATTTTTATTTCTCATTTGAAGCTCACTTTGAACTTCAGCAGGTCATCCTGACCATGTGTACATGTCTAAATGCACTGAGTTGATGCCATGTGATTGACTGATGAGATATTTACTTCAATGGGCAATTAAACAGGTGTATCTAATATAGTGGCCAATTAGTGTATATCAGGATCTCACATAGTAGATTTTGTGGAACAAAATACAACTTTAGTTTTGTTTTCAAGGGAAATCTCTGTGAACTTAATATTTCCTTTTAAATATTTTGTTTGGACACTTGTATTTTTGAAGGTATCACAGGCTCTGGGAAAGTGTTATTTCCTAGTTTAAAGGCCACAAATTTACTGAATAAATAAACTAACAAATTAATTGATAAAGGCAGTATTTGCTGTAGTATAAAAGTTGAGCAAATAGGAAATTTTTAGCTGTGATAACAGGATTTCTTATTTTCTACAGCTCTTCAGCTTCCCAGGAAGATAATTATATCAGTTAGTTAGCTTAGTTTTTGCTTGTTACCCCCACAGCTTTTTTTGAATACAAGGAAGATGGAGGAAGATTTCCCAACCCTCCGTCCTACAGCGTTGCCACCACTTTGCCCTCCTATGACGAAGCCGAGAGAAGCAAAGCAGAGGCTGCCATCCCCCTGGTCGCTGGAAGAGTCACGGTACTGATCTTGTTCTCAGATGTCATTTCTAATGACTTAGTATTGTCACATACAAAATGCTAAAACAAGGCAGAGATAAACAGAAGCTATTTTAATTCAGGGTCCTTTTTTTTGTTACTGCAGGAGGAGGACTTTGTGGCCAGAGATGACTTTGATGATGCCGACCAGCTGCGAATAGGAAATGACGGCATCTTCATGCTCACTTTCTTCAGTAAGAAACAGCTGATTTTTGACACAGTAACAATAAACTGACTTGAAGAAAGTCTGCTGACTGATCAAGGACAAAATTCACTTTCACCTCATTTAACTTTTGTTATTCAGTTGTTTTTTTAATAATGCTGCTAAATGCACACTGTTTGCAGTGAAGTTTGTGTTGAGGAGACAGGAGTGGAAGAGTTCGTGCCAGTCTGATGACTTTACAAAATAAATTATCCATCATTTTATTAATTACTGTCTTTCTGCTAACAGTGGCATTCCTCTTCAACTGGATTGGCTTCTTCTTGTCGTTCTGTTTGACCACATCAGCCGCCGGTCGATATGGGGCCATCTCAGGCTTTGGCCTGTCACTCATCAAATGGGTTCTTATTGTCAGGGTAAGAGCCACACACTGAATACACAGCATAGACTTGCTTACTCTAACATGAATGAATGAATGAATGATACTTCATTGATCCCACAGTGGGGATCAACTGTGGGGCTGACTCAAACTCCCCTCCTCAGCTAACAGTTCTGATAAGAGGTGGAATATCATCAGCTAGGTCATGGGAGATCAGTCCAACACAGATCAGAAGAAGACAGGACGGCGGGGAATAGAGCTTCTATTAACAAAACATTCTGGAGAACATTGATATAAGCGGCAGTCCAAGGCCACCAGGGAGCCAAATTCCTGATTCTGCGAGATGTTTTGGTACAGGCTGTACTGATTAATTTGTTGACAGCCATCAGTCTTTCTGGCCCCTCTCTGTGGTGAAAAAAATCCAATTCATTTGAATCTTCTTGGTTTATACCTTCTCCGTGCAGAAACAAGTAGCTCTCCTAGATCGAATCCCTCCAAATCAGCTCCAGCTCCACTGAGTCTGAGTTTGAGTCTGTACCCTTCCTGCTTTCCCATCCTAAGCAGCCTTACCGAGGCCAAATAGCTGCCCAGGCTTCCTGAATTGAAACGACACGCCAGGTATCTCCCGGTCCAATTCATAGAAATCTTTTTGTCAATAAACCAAATGTATATGTCTTCCATCGACAATGCAGCCAGGAACGTCATCTTCCACCCTCACAGGAATCCATAACGTAACCAGCCGGGAATGTCATTAGGATAAGAGGGAATAGGGTTTTCCTTCCCTAATCTCCTCATGGTGAAACTTTGATCAAAAAATGGCAATGAGAGGCCAGCTGATCAGATCCATAATTATAAATTCCAGTTCGAAAGTTGTGTGAAGAGAAGCTTTAAAGCAGCAAGCAGCCAAAGCAGGGTAAAAAGGGAAGGATTAGGGAGAGAAGAAAAGTGCGTCCGACTCCGCTGAAGAGCAGAAGAGAAAAAAATTGTCACAGGGTGGTAAAAATGTTACTATCATTTATTATTATTGGCCATTTTAATTTGAAATGTTTAATGTTAATTTAATAGCACTTAATAAAAAAAGAAATAAAAAAAAAACACCTGAAGTGACCACTGCTGTTAAAGCTGCAGGAGGGTGACTGGTCAAAGATGTGCTGCAAGACTTTGAAACAGGATTCTACAAAGTAGTATGATGTGTTCTTAAAAACAGGCGACCAGAGCTGCAGATGTTCCTGAAAAGGCTGCATATGAATTATGTAATGCTACAATAATCAAGCTCACTGTTCTGATCTGTCTAAATGACAAACGGCCTTCAGACTGTAACATCTTTCTAAAGATGAAATGCAGTGGTTAACATATTTGCTAGGCACACAAAAGACCTCTGGTTCAAGAAAAGGAGGAGACACAGACCCACCATCAGGGGTCACAACCTATTGTGCTAGTACCAGTCCCAAGCCCTGATAAATGGGAGGGTTGCGTCTGGTGGACAATCTGCAGAAAGTTAACATACGTATCTATCTGCTCTGGCAACCTTGTGGTATAATGTATCTTATATTGTGTGTATCTTAGGACAGTATTTCTTATTGTTTGATTGAAACTTGTATCTCTGCAGTTTTCGACCTATTTCCCTGGTTACTTTGATGGACAGTACTGGTTGTGGTGGGTGTTCCTGGCACTTGGTGAGTGAAATATAACATTGTATAAATATACTTGGATTAGTATTATTATTATTATTATTATTATTATTCCCCCCCTCCCACAATTAGACTTGGCTGTTGTGTGATCATTTAATCTGTTTTTTGTTTGGACTTCAGGCTTTATGCTGTTTATCAGAGGCTTTGTGAACTACTCCAGAGTGCGTAAGCTGGCCGATCCCACTTACGCCACCCTTCCTCGAACAAGGGTACTCTTCATCTATTAGAGGTAGGTGTGTAGGTCATGAAGAAAATCTCTAGCATTCCTCAACTGCCTACCAAGTGTCCAGGTCATCATCACTGGCCGGCAACTTGAAGTCTGTGTTAGGCTGAGTTATGGTTGGCTGCTTGTTTAGCTAAATGCAGAGCACAGAAATCAGCACATCCGCCCGCTAAGGCAGCTAAACAACACGCCCCAAATGAAAAACAAAAAGATTAAAATAAGTTTTTGTCACTGAATGCTGCTGTTAGAGTTTGAGATAAATGAGATTAAGCATAAACCTGCCACTTCATGTGGCATCTGCACACCGTGTAAGCTCTGTGCTCTGACTTTGCTGCTACATGGCGCACAGCACAATATCTGTCAACACCTGTCTCTGTGATCAAACTTACCTGATGCTCCAGATGGTGTGTGACACAGAACCAGCAGGGAAGTCACCCTTTGGAAGAACACAGGCACTTGGCAAAACTGTCTGTTCATTACAGGTGAGATTTAACCAGATCAGATCCACGTACTGCTGTCAGCACAGCCAGTTAGAAAATCAGGTTCTTACCAAAGCCAGTCGGGTTCTTTGTACTTCTTGTAGTATAGAAATACTATCCCGACATGTTTTTATGTGAGTCAGTCAGCATTTCCCCTTAGTTAACTATTTTAGGGTGGATGGTCCGAAGCAGCAGCAACACCTACCGCCACCTACCACCCATCACTAGTTTTGTTTCATTTAGTTCAGTTTTTTTTTTTTTGGCAAAAATTCACAACAGCAGTCACCTCAAGGCACTTTAGATACCAAGGTAGAGATCCTACAGTAATAGAGGGGAAACCCAGCACTAAGATGATCCACTATGGACAAGCACTCGTTGGCAGTGTAAAGGAAGGACTCCCTTTTGAACAGGAAGAGACGTCAGGCAGAACCAGGCTCAGGGTGGAGCAGCCATCTGCAGCAACTGATAAAGGGATGAGGAGAAAGAAGAGAGGAGGAAGGGAAAAATATAGAGAGGGGCTAAAACACAAACTATGGGACTGAATATGTAAGTTAATGACACACAACAGTGGCATGCAAACACAAGAGGAGAGTGTTATTCTTTCTAAATTCTTAGGATTAAAGTGTTTCCTCTTGTTTGCTGGATGTCAGCTGTAACGACTCCTGCAGTGAATTTATGTTAGTGGCCGGCGCCGCTGCCAACATTCCTGCTTGTTCATGTCTTGTTAATTTCTTTTGGTCATGTCCGGCTGTTTTATATGCCAGCCACGTGGGAAACAAATGAAATCCCTCCTGGGTCCCCACTCTTTATTGTGGTCAGTTTTATCCCCAGAGACAAACATATTTGTCCCTCAAGTTTTTTCCACTTTCTTGTAGCTTCCCTCACACCCATTCCCAGTTTCAGCATCTCCCTACTGGAATTTGCTGTGCATCCTTATATTGAGGCAGCAATTATCATTTTCTCATTGATCCAATCAGCAACGGCAGTGAAAATTTAGCTGGAAATAGGAAGAATCTGCACTACCAAACAGGCCAATCACAATAGTTGTGGGCTGCATTGGCGATGATGTGTAGTTACAGGGAGGTAGATGTCAGGTTACAGTGTAGAGAGTTCAGAGGTGTTTGTGTTGTTACCTGCAGTGTAGATTTAACACAGCAGCATGTTCACTCAGATTTACAGACATTTTGGTTCAAGTCTGTGTCCAATAATCTGTGAGATAAATTACCACTTGTTGGGAAAGTGTTGCACTTGCATTAGACTAACAAGTTCTATCAGCTCAAATAACACTGCCCCTCCCCCCTTTCACACAGAGGAGAGAAACTATAGCCGCTCCATTATACAAAGTTGCCCATTCTCACATGTAGCACACTTCAGATGTGCTCTCACTACTGAAAGTCCTGCATACGGTTGAGGTGAGGGTGCTGCCTGAGCCGAGCGTGCAGGAGGACCGCCCCAGTCTTTGCACGAAGCATCTGCTCAGTGTTCAGTCTGACTGCAGACGTCTGGATTGTCACACGCATTTCCTTCAGTCTGCATGTGTGAAAAATTTCCCCTTGGCTTCCAACTCAGCTGAAGGGGAAACGCTGATGTTGGCAGCTGCTGATTGGTCCGAGCTGCTGTGGTTCAGAAACCGGTTCCTGATGTTTTCACTGTCGTGATCTTGTGGTTAATGGTGAAGCAGCATCTCGTTTAGATGCCACAAGTCACTGAAGAGAAGTTAATTTTATTGTGAAACTGAACTGTTCTTAAGTGCACACTTAAAATTGTACCAACAAAAAATCATTTTAAATGCATTAAACTGTGTTTTTGTAATAGCTCAGTGGGCAGCCCTGTTATTGGAAATGTTAAATTTTGTCAGGGTGAAGTTGTGTGTTTTTTTTTTTAAAGATATTAATTACTGTTAGGTCACCTTTTTTAAAATTTCATCTTCCAATGTCAAATTCAGGATGAGGAGGAATTGGATGTGAAGAAGAAGAGGAGTTTAAAATAAAAGTGAAGACACTTAACGAAGAAATCAGCCAGATGAGTTCCAGATGAAGACGACTCGAGTCAATTAAAAAAAAATAATCAGGAATTATATCACTTGTTTTCTTTTGTTTTGAAACTTTATTAATGGCAAATGGTAAACAGTAATAGTCCCTCAGTGTACTCATTAGTGGCGAATGTTAAGTGCTATTTACATCTGTCTGTAATGTATAAGTAATGCCTTATATCATTTGATGGTAGGATACGAGCATGCATCTGCCCTTAAGGTCAATAAATAGGGAGAGTCTCATGTTGGTGACACTTGAAGCCAGCAGGTATTAATTAGCGTAACACTCTGTAGGCTTGCCATAGCATGCAACACACTTTATAATCTGCACTTCAAGGTTCTATTACGCGCTCTTTAGATACACTTAAAAAAATTGCAAACTTTCTTTAGACTGTAAATGCTAATGTACACATGACCACATCCGCCACTCACCTGTTGGCTTTCAGCGGTGTTGCCAGGAGGGGACAGTGTTGTCTGCAGCTTTTAGAAACTATCATCGTAGAACGTACCTGCTTGTGATTCAGACACAGCAAAGTGACATCCATGATTTTACCTGTTTAAATGTTTTGTTGTGCATTAAATCTGGTAAAATGCTCGAACCTGGGAAGAGAATTCAAGTTACACACGTGATCTTAGAAGATGGGCAGCAACCCGATGGGCTCAAATGTCAAATGATGAAGCCCAGAGCTGCTCTGTTGACCGTTGAAAGGATGCCAATTTTTTTTTTTTTTTTTTTTTTTTTCTC
>VUQJ01038091.1:26193-40408 GCA_015108635.1 Andinoacara biseriatus | reverse complement strand
CCCAAAGGACAAACAAAAAAAAAAAAAAAAAGAAAAGAAGGAAGGACGGAAGACCCTCTGTTAAGAGACCCTCCGACAGACACTTGTGCGCTTGGGGCTACGCACTGGCCATGTAAATTTAATAACATGGCCCAGAGCTGTCTGGGACACCTGGGGTTATCGCATTAGGCTGACGGCCCGGAGAGTAGCAGCAGCAGCACCCTGGAACTAAAGGCCCAGTGTTCTCCCCCCCTCTGCCCCACCCTGATCTGCTGTTGTCTCTAGCAACAGGGGCTCACTTCAGCGTAAGCTCTCGGTGAATGAAGTCGCCCAGTCAGAGGGTGGAGATCTGGTGTGGCTAAATCTAATTAGACTGGAATGCCTGTCTCTTCACACCCTTCCGAAGGTCACTTCATGTCTGAGGAGGTTAGAGGAAGTAAAGGGATTTCACCATGACTAATTGAGAAGAATTTTAATGGCAGTTTGGCCAGTATGACATTTCTGTGGGCCAATATTTAAACGCTTTTGTTTGTCGCCTTAGGTGCACCTTCGCCTGATCCTGGTCAGTGGCAAAACGCAGGACTTCACTTTCTCCCCGAATGACTCGGCCACGGACATCGCCAAGCATGTATTTGACAACTGGCCTGCAGGTACGTTTCAAAGGGTTCAGTCTCCTCTGTTTCTTATTCTCTTTAATAGATTTCACGCTTCGAATCAGTCCGACTTGGAGGTTCAGTCTGTCATATTTTGCTAGTTTCTGGAACCATTTACCAAACGTGTGATCTCTTTAAAAATATGTGAGTATCAACACTGGCTAGTTTAAACAAATTGACAAATTTTAGAAGTCAAAAGCAGACAGATGAGCTGTAACAGAACGAGGTGGGAAAGTACGGCCGTGCTGCCGCCTCACAGCGAGAAGCTCCTGGATACAAGTCCACTGCCTGGCCTGGGCCTTTGCACAGAGTTTGAATGTTCTCTCCAACCACTCTAGCTTCCATGGGGTTAGGCCAATTAGTGTTTCCAAACTGAATTGACTGTAAGGGTGAATGATTGTATTTTCTGCCTCTGTGGTATCCCTGCCACTGACTGGCGACCTGTTCAGGGTGTAACCCACTTCTCGCTCTGTGATAGCTTGGATAGGCTCCAGCCCAAATGTAGATAAGCGAAAGAAGATGGATAGATAGGGTATGAGTGTGTTTCTGAGAATGAGCCTATAAAAATTACAAGCCTTACCTGATTTCAATTTGGCAAGTCATCCATTCAAGTTCATCTTGTCATGCACCTCTGGACTTTTTTCATCACAGCTGCTATTTTTTAATCTCTCAGCCTCTACAATTAATTTTGGATTTATTGAATTTTCTGGAAGGAGAAAAAGTGGCAGGGGCCAGATCTGATAGCTGGGTTGAGCGTCGTGGTTCAGGTTGTTTCCTGTGAATGTGTTCTCCATCAAACACCTCAGGATTTTAGAGTGAAACTCTGCCTCTACAGTCTCATCTTAGGAGATGAGGCTGTCGAAGCAGATGACAAGCATGCTTCTAGGTTCACTTCTCATGTGACATGCAGCCTTTGGACTTCAAAACTGCACACTCTTCAAATAAAAACTGCTCACCTGTAGCCAGAGTCTCAGCTCCAACTTGGAATGAAGGCACTGCTGATGTGCCAAAATCTGCAGTTTCTCTAGGACCCACCTGAGTCAACCCCCATAGACTTTAAAAAACATCTTTACAACCTGGTAAGAAAGCAGTATTGACCTCAGTGGAGAGTATTTGAATATTTCACCTCTGAGGAGAGTGAAAATTTTTACACCTCATTCATGTGGATACTGGAGTTGGGGGCATGGAGCAGTTCATTTGGTCAGAACAGGACTTCCACGGAATGATTTTAAAATGGCATCCAGGCTGAAAGCTGTCAGGAATTGCCAGAGAAGATGATTGTGAGAGGAAACCGGCCAAATTTAAATTAAATAAGTCTTTTAAAGAAAAATTTTATCCAGCTTTTTTCCGATTACACCTTGTATTATGGTGTTGGATGGACACATTAATGTCAGAGTCTGACCAAAAATCTTGCCAGGCCAGTACATTAGCCAGTATTAGCTCATTGATGGACTGGTACCAGTGTACATGCCAGCTGATTAAATAACAAGAAACTGCCAGTTTGACTTCATTTGAAAACAGAATCCTGAGTTTAGTTAAATAAAAAATTGTAAAGGTTTGTTTTGTTTAGTGTTTATAGGACACACAAAAAAATACAGTTGGCTGATTAAAAGTCCTGCATCAGTTAGGTGACTGATGCACTTGTTCTTCCTCTTCTTGGCAGGATGGGAGGAGGAGCGGGTGAGCAGTCCCAGTATACTGCGCCTCATTTTCCAGGGACGCTTCCTTCATGGCAATGTCACCCTGGGAGGTAAGATCATCGCTGAGCAGAGACACTATCACACAGAGAGAGAGAGAATGGCATCTTTATGGTCTTATGTTGCTGAAAATGCTCCGACAAAAAGGCATGTAGGCATACCTAGCAGCAGTACACACAGTTGTTAATCTAATGTTTAACTACCATGAACTTCTGATGCTGTCCTCACATTCCCAGTCCTCATCCTTCCTGCTTTGCTGCTGTTTGGATTATTTCACTGTACCCAAAACATGAACTGAAGCAGACAGTATTTCCTGATTTAGAGCCAACCTCACTGCCTCTAATCTCTCACACTGGCTGAACGTTTCCCTTTAATCAGAGCAAGTGTGACATGAAGATGTGTTTCGCACAGAAATAAATGGGAAGTGAAATTGAAACCAGCCTTTATCGTGCGAGACTCATCTGGATATTATCTTCTGGTCTAAGCTTTTATTCATGTAGTATGCAGAGGGTGGCGATAGATATCATTAAGATTTTAACAGTAACATACGCTGTTGTTTGTTACAAAATTTGGTAAATTTGCATGTTACAATAGCCAAAACATTGAACACAACCTGCACCAAAAATGTCTGACAAAGAAGAATAGCTCCATAAAATACAGGACAAAGTGTCTGTCTAAAAAAAAATCACATAAAATAAATGCAGAGGAGACAGTTCTTGGCCTTCTCTGCAGCCATCCTCAGCTATTTGGATGCTTGGTTTGCAGACCTGTTCCAACATATTCTGTAATATGTGCCCGATCCATACCAGAAACCTGATTTGTTTTAAGCCCGTCCAAAACAGCCATCCAGATCCTTTGTCGATACGCGCGAAAAAGGGGTTCTTCCTTTTCCTTTTGATTTTACTAGTTGTGAAATAGAAGTTTATTTTAAATAAACCATTTTTTGTTTTAAGAGTGTCTAATATATAGCACTAATTAAAAAACACATTCTCCTTATCAGATAAACAACTATGAAGCTGATTATGTGATCCATGAACATTGGTTTAGTTGCATAACATAACCGTAAAAAAATGAATTAAATCTTCATATTTACGCATTAAACTGATTTTTTTTTTTTTTGTCGTAGTATTAAACTAACGCTAAACATGTTTTTATCTGTGTGTGTCTAAAGAAAAAGTGTTGGTTTAATTCAAGACCTCTCTGTAGAAACATGCAAAAACCTAAATTTTACATTTCTACATGACACTGATATCCACGTGACCGTAAGATGCAACATCTGTATATTAGATTTGCATTATAGGAGTGTTTCCCACTGCCTTCAGCTGAACATCAACTCTTTTTCTTCTTGCCATTTGTCATGGAGTGTTATGATGGTGGCTGAGTTTCTTACTTCTGCATATTTCTGTTCAGCAATTCGAACCCATCAACAACAAGAAATCAATACTTTTAAAACTGTAGCAGCGACAGGAGGAGCACACGTTTTTTGCTCGCCCGTAGAACAAATTGGTTTCTGGTATGGATCAGGTATTGATGATGTACCTCTGAAGACTGAAGACTGAATACAGTTAAAAGGCTATTTACTGAGGAACCTGTGGCTGCCAATTGTCTTAGCACTAATTAGGATCATTTAAAGAAGCCCTGACTTAATAAGCCAGGTTAAATCATGGAGAGCATTTTTGGTTTGGCAAATCCCATCAGCTTCAGAACAGGGAAGCTGCACTGAAGTGGTTTTATCCACATCTTCCTAGGACTCTGCCTGTCCTGCAATTAAAATTGTAAACAGCATCCACATCACTCTTGTGGAGTCTTAAAACACATTTGTGCTTGGCTTTAACAGCAGACTTATATATCTCAAAAATATAGAGGAAAAAAAAACATATATGTCAATCTCTTTCAATTGTAATACTAGAGTGGGGGCCAATCTTAATGTACATCCTTCACTGAGGCCCCAGTTACACATGTATTCCCTTACTGGTTGGTGAGTGGTTGCTGAAGGTTGCTTGTTGTCTCTAAATCTGTCATGTAGAGTCATACATGCATCAAAAACCTTGCAATTTCTTTGATCGCTAGCAGGTAGATGTGGTTGCCCATCATTTGCCTAGAAGACACAACTTGTCTGCAAACACTCCCCAATTATTCACTGAGTGGTAGCTGAAAAGTGCAACACACACCAGAGACAGAGACCATTTGCCTTCAAAATAAAATTTGCATAATTGAAGCAAGGTAAGAATTTTACTCAGAAGGCAAACATGCTTTGTCTCCATTTTGGATCATTTTTTCCCCCAATTTCTTTGTCAGCTAAGTAGTTGGCAAATGTTTGCAGACAAGTCAGCATCTTCCATGCAATCTGTTGGCAATCTGCTAGCAACCAAAGCAGTCATATGGAGGTTTTTCTTCCAGAACCTCTTTGCAGGTGATTTTAGCTAGCAGCCACCAGCAACCTGCAGGAATCACTCACCAACTGTTTAGCACCTTTGGTTGCCAGGAGGTGTTGGCCTGTGTGAAGCCTAAGGAGATACTGTGTTGCCATTTCAACCTTGTATGTCATAATCCACTGTGACTCATCACCAGTGTCACATGTCATGCTCATCATTGTACTGTAAAAAGAAGAAACAGCTGGTTGTGAATGTTTTCTTGTTCTCAGGTCCCTCTTGTAAAAGATTACAATCTCAGTGAGTCTGCCTGATTAAATATGTATATGTAGAAATGGAGAAGAGGTTTCTGATACAGCTTCACTTACTTCCAAGCTGCACAGAGTCTGAAGAAGTTAAAGCTACAGAAACACTTGTAGGATATAGAACAGCTTTTTTTATGTGACCAACACAGTTTGGCTTCAACCTCATAACAACATTGATGCTAGGTAGATTGATTAATTTGTGTTAGACTTGAGTTTTAGAAACATACTATCATAGTAGCACATATAAATATTAATGATTCTACTCGGTTACTTGGAGGTTAAAATGACTGAAAATAAAATTATCCCTATGAGAGACAAATATAAACACTGACAAGGTCATAAGGTCATATAGCATTTATATTCAGCTGTTATTGCTGCCACTATTTAATCATATTGTACGATGATGAATATAATGATAAATTGTGACGTGTTTTTTTTTTTTCTGTGTTTTAAGCTCTAAAGCTGCCGCCGGGCCGAACGACTGTCATGCACTTGGTGGCCAGGGAGACACTTCCAGAACCCAACTCTCATGGTGAGAAATTTTCATGTGCTCCTTGGTTAAATTTTTAACCACTCAAAGTGTGGTATTGGATCATATAATGCAAAAGTAATCTTTATTCCTGCTCTTCTATTTAATATATTATTAAGGTGGAACCCAGCTGAAGCTGACTTTAGGTAATAGTTGTGGTTCTCCAGGCTGGACTTAACCTGCACTGGTCTCTGGGTTATGGCTTGAATGTAAAATATTCTGAATTTTAACCTGTCAGCCAATTAATTCCTTAATTTTTTACTGGCCATCATACACGAACCATCGTGTTTCTTTACTTTGACGTAAAAAATCTTCATTGTTTTATTCCACAAGTCAAAATTTTGGAATATTATCTCAAAATTTTGACTTACTAACTCAATCTTCTGAGTAAATAACTTAAAATTAAGAAAGTAGGTTGAACTTTTCAGTTAATTCTGACTTATGTTAAAAATGCATTTGATTAGTTTCAAACTTTTATTTTTATGGGTTTGGTATTTTAATTGTGAGAAGAGACAAGGTGATAATAACAGGTGGGTTGGCTTGAACAGGTGAGGAAAGATTTGAAATAATCTAAAAAAAACTGAAACATTGTTCGACTACCAAAATAATCTTTAGTTGCAGCCATACTCACCTCGTGTCTCTGCTCTCCTGTCTTTGTAGGTCAAAGGAACAGAGAAAAAACCACAGAGAGCAACTGCTGCCTCCTCTTGTAAAGCTACAGAAATTACCCCCCCCCCCCCCCCCCCCCCCCTCCCCCCCCCCCCCCCCCCTCTTCTTTTTTTTTTTTTTTTTTGTGCCAACATATTCACTTTTCTGACCCCAAACTTTTACTGTTGTTACTTTTTGTTTGAAGATCATGACATTGAACAACATCGCAGATCCCTTCACTGCTGGAGACATTTTAAAGTCATGTAGTGAAAATATGAAAAAAAACAGGAACTTGCCTCTGTTCACAGACACAGAAGTGCTATAAAGGATGTGTGGGCTTTAACCCTTTCCTACTAGTCACTTGGATGTTTCCCCAGGTCTTACTGAATGGTGTTAACCCTCTCGATGCACTTAACCGGTTTAATTCTAAAGTCTTTGCTGTGTTTCATCTCCTCCTCCCTCGTGGCTTTTTGTTTTGGTCAGATGAACAGACCTCAACCCCCCCCCCCGGACTGTTTCTGCCTCTCTGTAACGAACCGTTCGGTCTGTAGGCCGTCACCTGTGTCTGTTCATGGACCAATCAAGGAATGACTTTTATCTGGAAGAGGAATCACCTGAGGGTCCGCGGGAAACGGGAACAGACTCCCAGTGAGGCTTCAATAAATGAGTTCAGAGGATTCAGTGGATCACACGTGTGCGCCATCGGGTGCAGTGTTCATACCTCTGGTGGAGAATTTAATGACTAGGCTGTCGATGCTCCCTCGTAGTGGGAGCCAGCACGGCGGGCCAGTTAAACACAGACAGAAGATGTGGTGGAAGATGCAAGAGGGGAGCGGTGTCAGTGTGACACCTTCCTCTACTGGACACTGAAAACGAGTTTCTCCCGTTGGATGACTAGAGAAAAAAAAAAAGGAAAGTTTTGGTGGTGTTTCACCTCCTTTTTTTCATTTGGATGCTGTCGTTTCTTCTTGTTTGCCTTTTATTGTGGAATTCAGTAATATCATTAATATTGAAATTTAAATATATCAATTTTTATCTTGTGTATAGGTATTTGTTGAATTTTAGTGCGGGTGAGTTTGTGTGCGAGCGTGTCTGAGGGCGTGTGATCGTGTGGCATAATGTATAAGGACTAGTGGGTGGCATGTGGTCGTAAAAAGAAAAAAAGAAGGTGGTGCACTGGGAGTGTTGATGGGCTGCAGTTTCTTCAGAAACAGTGGAAACCTTTTGATTCCTTCCATCGAGTGTTTTTTGGTTTGTGTTTTTTGTCAATGTCACTGCTATGAAGTCTAGCTCAGTATGAATAAATGTAAAAACTAAAATGCAATGTGGTCTACATAAAAGCTTGTATTATAAATTAATAAATCTTTACATAAGGCAACCTCTCCTGGATTATCTGAGATTGTTTACTTTTTCTTTCTAGTATAGTAGCTTTGCATGAATCATGATTCTGACGATTTTCAGTTCATCCTATGAAACAGTTTAGCTCCTCCTCCTCCTCCTTCTGATTGGCTGAGTAACTGTCACAAATGGACTTGTTGCAGCGATGGAATCCTATTACAGAAATCAGTGAAGGACCCAATCTTCCTCAAATGTTTGTAAAAACAGACGGCACAACTAGGTGCTTGATTTTATACACCTGTGTGAATGAGACTGAAAAGATTATGAGGTGTGGCCCAATACTTTGTTCATATAGTTTGAGTACTAGTGGAAAAACAGTTCCAGGTATTGGATTAGAGGGGGTCCTCTAAGTGGGCAATCAAAATAAGAACAATGTGTCAGATCACATGGAATCTGTGCCTTTTTGTTTTCATGCACTATGAACACACAAGCCTATACAGTTATAAAATAATTTTATTTATAGTGTATCAACTCTCACCAACAGTTGGCTCAAGGCACCTTATATTGTAAGGTAAAGACCCTACAATAGTCCTCTGTGAGCGAACACATAGTGGTTAACAGAACCAGACTCAGGAAGGTCACCCGCAGTGAACAGGTGGTAGATGATGAGAAAAAAACTGGAAGAGAAAAGACACAACTGATGTTAAGGTGTCTGCTAGAAAAACCTGTCTGAAATGAAGCATTTGGAGCAAGCTGAAGCCTGAGCTGGAAAAACTTATACATTTGCTGACCTCATTATTTCAAATTTTGGCCACATTTATTAAATGGACTTCTTAACTGAGCACTCAAAGCACTTATACAACACCCATTCATACAAGCACTTCCTTCTGTAGCTAAGTGCATTCCATCTACCTTTCATACGACTGCAGATTAGTTAGATTATTTCTTTTATTATTGATAACTTGTACAAAGTTCCATACTGCATTTTAATAAGCCCAATGCTACATTAAATAGTGTAAGGTGCATGTTTAATGTCTTAAGAATAGTTTTAGGTGCTTTAAAGTCAGTTTTGATGTGAGCAGAGAATATGAGACATCTTTTTGCACAGTGAAGCTCAAACATCAAAACACATTTGTGCAGAAAAATTGCTGCATCTTTTTTTTTGTTTATTTTGCTGGGATACAGCCTAATTGTTGTTTATTGATTTGTTTTAATTTAAAATACTGCAAACAGTGATCAAAGTGAAATCAAAATCTCTCCTGGTCTGTGTAGTGTTTTTCACTCTGAAAAATGGAACTAAAGGGAGATATTTTTCTATTGTTGGGGGTAATTTAAACGTGAAATATGGTCTACAAAGATATTTCTGAGGGTTACAGTTTTTTTTTTGTAATGGTTTTCTGTTTGGAGTTTAGGGGATAAACTGCTAAAATATTCTTAGTTATATTGTTGCAGTTTCATGTTTTAACCTGTAGGTGGCACTGGTCCTCTCTAAGCCTAATGACTGGAGGCTGGTGAAGGGTTTAAAAGTATAAAGCGGTGAAGAGTGTTTCCACAGATTATTTGGGACTGTCTGAAGTTTAAATGGACCAGTTGTTTCGGAGTTAAATCTGACAGAACCAAGTGAAAGGAAACAGCTCCTGACCCCCATGCTGTCATTTCCATCAGCTACATATGGGTCGTGATGTTGAGTTGAACTGATTTCTCCTTGTCTGCCTCAGGAATCTGCTCCTGACGTGTCGCTGTAAGACGTCCAGGTTTCCAGTTGACACTGGCAGTGTAATGTAGGAAAAGTGCGATCTATCCACATCCCTCTGAACATACTGCACTTTTAAACCTGTCGTGGTGCTGGAGCCTCTTTTCTTTCTGTCTCTTCACCTTTTCCCTCACCCTAAGTTGTTTGGGAGTTTTGACAGAATTCAGTGGAGAGCAGAGGCTGAACAGGAGCTGACCACAGAGGAGTCTGGGGAGGGAATCTGCTGAAATCTTGGCTACTTAAGACTACCACAGTCTCAGCTGCTTCTGCAGGATGAATTGCTTTCTGTGGCCAACATGACTCAAAGCATGCATGTAACCAGTTTCTTGGGTGTGCTGCAGTGGGCTGCACTCAAACCACCATTTGCTGATGGCGTGTTGTCCCTCTGAGGGCGGTATGCACCCCTGATGAGGACTCAACTCCCTCTTTGACAGCAGTGGTTCCTCCTGCTTTTATCCTAGGAATATCCTGCTTAAGTAGGTAAACTGTAGTCAAACAGCAAGTTAAACAAGTAAAGATTCTCCACCTTTTTTCTGGGTTTGTCTGCATTCAGTTTTGTAATTAATAACTGAAAAGCATGCTCTACCAGGCTGGGCCATTGAAGAATATGATGAATAATGGTCATAATATTATGCTTGATCAGTGTGTTTGCTTTGAGAAGCTCTTGGGTTGTTTTTGCATTATGCATCATTAAATGGGTGGCGGGGTATAAAAAATGTTATTCCTAAACAGTTTTGTAAAACTTCTTGAATCAAAGCTGAAAGTCTGCACTTTAATCCCACATTGATTATGTGATTTAAAACCCCACTGTGCTGCAGCACAGAGTGTGTTCTTTTATGCAACCAGGAAGAGGATGAGGTTCTCATCTGTGAGAGTGTCCTGGGCCCAAACAGGGAACATTAACCTGTCATGTTTTTCAGTGGCTGGAGAAACTGGAGAAAACCCAGAGCAAGCATGGAGAGAACCTGCAAAGTCCACACGGCAGGGCCCTGCTGGGTTCAAACCCTTTCGCTGTGAGGCCCCACGGAGGGTGATCAATTCGTTTCCACGAGAAATGTGAACTTCTGTTTTTCCTTAACAAGCTGGCAAACTGCTGAAGAAGGCCATGACATGTGATTTTAAAAAGTCATGAAACAGCTACTGGAGCATCCTTTCTGCTGATGTATTGCTGATATCAAACACTTTACGTCAAACCTCAAGGCTGTTTTGCAGACTTGGCTGCCACTTTAAGAAATGTGGGCATATAACTTCATGCCCGTTCATTGAGATCCTTTGCTGTGCCAATTCAGCGCCAATTCACAACAAACAGTCGCCTCAAGGCTCTCTGTATTGTAAGGTAAACAGTCAAAATGACCACCTATGAGCAAGCACTTGGCGATGGTGGGAAGAAAAAAGGCCCTTTTAACAGGAAGAAACCTCCAGCCTCCAGAGAAGTAAGAACAGGGGTGTTGTGGTTGTGTTTTTTTTGGACATTTAAAGGGTTTTTGCACCATGAATTCAGTGCAGCTGTCAGTGCAGAGTTTTGTGGTGTGTGTGCTATCTTGTGCCAGCACACAGTGCTCTGAAAATGCAGCTCGACTTTTTGCCCATACCAGAACAATCTTTAAAATGTCCTCAGTCATCTTAAATCACACAGCTTGGCAAACTTTACCAACATTTCAGTTTGATCATTTCAGATGTTCTTCATCAGCACATGTTGTGGGTTTGAACATACTCCCATTTACATTTTTCTGATCAACTCAGTTACTTTCTGTCTTTGCTTAAAATCATAACTTTTAAATTAGAGACAGTGCCACTGACAAAAAGGCAGAAGGCCAAACTAGAAGTGACAGAATCAAGATTTTTGTTGGGTGTGACCAGAATAGAAAAGATTAAACTTAAACTTGAAAAGAAAACAGTTTGTTAGCTTTAAGCAATATTCATATTTTCTGATTGATACCACTGTTATCTCTGAGTGTAACGCAGGAGAGCTGAAGGGCACGTAACAGCTTCACACAAAGACATGTTTTGCAATTGAGGAGCCAAACCTCAGTTTAGTTTATTAGAAAATGCACATAAGAGCTGGAATAGATGGAAATAAAAAAAAGCTGAATGCCTGAATCCACAGGCAACTCTGATATATGTGTTATTTTCTTTCATGGTATTTAGAGCTCCAAATCCCCCTTTCCCTTCATTGTAACTCATTTTTTAATCTGCCAGTTCCTTTCGTATTAAAACCAGCTGTGACCAGCTGTGAACACACACACACAAAGGCAAGCGCATACCGCAAGCTACTGATGCACTAAAATTAACCGTTTGGAGTCTGGGTTGGGGTTTTAATAACTTATAAACTGCATCACATCATTTTTATGCCACAGATTTTTGTGCACCTTCATCCTTTATATACGCTTGTCGGCCACTTTATTAGGTATCCCTTGCTAGTTCTGGGTTGGACTGATGATGTGACTCTTCTACTACATGCTTTTATAACCACTTTTCTTAAAGAAAGTGCATTTACATATAAACCAGACACTTATTACACATTAGGTCTACCATGCCGATAGTGGATCGGACCCCTTTTGCCTTTAGACTTGCATTAATTATTTACGGCATAGATTCAACAAGGTGCTGGAAACATTCCTCAAAGATTTTGGTCCATATTGACTTAATAGCATCACTGCTACAGATCTATCAGCTGCACAGCTAACAAATATGCAGCTTAGGACTGAGATCTGGTGACTGTGGAGGCCATTTGAGTAGCAGGAGCTCACTATCATGTTCAAGAAACCAGTTTGAGATGATTTGAGGTTCATGACATGGTGCATTATCCTCCTGGAAGAAGCCATCAGAAGATGGGTACACTGTGGTCATAGAAGGACATGGTCAGCAAAAATACTCAGGTACAGTAGGCTGTGGCATTTAAACAAGGGGCCCAAAGTGTGCCAAGAAAGTATCCCCCACACCATCACGTTTCTTCTTCATTCTGATGCTCAGTTTGAACTTCAGCAGGTTATCTTGTCCATATCTCCATGCCCAAATACACTGAATTACTGCCATGTGTTTGGCTGATTAGGTATTTGTGTTAATGAGTAGTTTAAAGGGTCCACCTAATAAAATGACCATTCAGTGTAGCCTATTTATAAAGTGATCTCATTATAATAAAACCTGCTCAAAGACTAACGGAAAAACTCCTGGGAGTTAAATTCCAGGAATATTTCCACTAAACATGAAAAAAGGCACCAAAAACAAAGAGTTTGTTTCCTTATTCATCATAAATGTTTGTGGCATGTGAGACAGTGGTAGCTCTACGTTATCATCCATTCCTTCCTTTGAGTCTATTTGTCCACACCAGAGGTCCTCTGATGGCATGAAATGAAAGAGTTCAGTAGGCCAGTGTGAAAACATACACACTCATGCAGGGGTTGAATTAACCCAGCAGGGTGTTAGCAAATGAGCAGCTTTCATGCTGCTTCCAGAAGCTGCTGCTGTCTCTCTTCATCTCCAGCCGTCCTTTCTTCTCCTAATTGGGAAAACGACACTGGTTCCTATGGGTCCTGGTTTCTGAATGAAGGGAATGCAACCAGGACTCTGAACCAGGTGTGTGTTGTAGCTTTAGTGTTTCCATAACTGAGCCGTAGCAGAACCGTGACTTAAGGAGGGGTCAATTTATTAACCATTTATTTTCCCAGATGGTCCCCAGTTTCTTGTAATACGCCGCTATGAAAGAGCCACAGCTTACGAGAAAGATCGACTCTGTGCATGGGAGAGGGAAGAGGAAACCTCCAGAGCTCATACACAAGATGGAAATCTAAACACTTCTCTGCAGTACTTTGGCTTGGGCAAAGAAACTTTTAAGGTTTGTGCAATTAAAAAAAAAAAACATTTGCTGACTCCTTCAAGAAAAAATTGGCCGAACTTAATGACTGCTACGCTTGTATATAATTTATAGTCTGGAAAATAATCATATCATGATTCTACAAAAAGATTTTTCCAGCTTGTGTGCTTGGGTAAAAAACATTCCTTCAGTCCAACACAGAGGTGAACTTTGACCTCTACACAAAGAAAATCATTCACACTGCTCTGCATGCTGCATGTTTGTACTCTGTAAACAATTCATTTTAACAGCGTTGGGACCACATATGCATCTCATGTGACAAATAATCCTTTAAATCTGAGAATATTTATTGGCATTCTTTACAGAATCAGAATATCAAAATAAAAGCATCTGTTTTGTTCCATTTTAGCTTTTTTAAACCTCTGTCAAACTTTTTGTCTCTTCAGCTTTATTTTTTTTAGGCAATCTGCAGCCGTTGAGCAGCAAGCAACAAACTCTGCCAGACAACAATACAAAGGCCCCTGCATTTCTTCATGGCAGTACAGTGGACTTCAGTTCAATAATGCAAGATAAGAATGCTTTTCAAAAATACAAAAATTTAAACCTCAACCCACAACAGACAATCCAAGCGACAAAGTCTGGCAGTAGCAACAATCCCATTGCAATGTTCTCCAGAAATTGCACACTCTAGTCTTAAAAACGGGTTAAATCGGAGTCCTGGTTTTTGGCTTTTTAACTAAGCTGCAAAAAATATTATATTATTTAAATAAATACATAAATAATATAGAACAATTTAAAAGTGTAACAACTTTATGATGTTTTACATTTGCATGATTGATAATCTCACAAAGCCGCCTGCAAGCCTGCAAACAAAACCCTTCAGCACCTTCATTAAACGATTTAATTGAGTTTATGTATATATTTGATCCTGTGGGGATTAGAGAAAATCCAAAATACATTCAAAACTGTGCACCCCATTCTTGTTTTTTTTTTTTTTTAAATCATTAAAGATGTCTGCTGTACAATCATTCAACCATGGAAAAAGAGGAGTTCAAAGAAATCATTAAAACGTCAGTGATGAGTGGATGTAAACTTCAGGTATTCACGAAGCAGTTTGCATGCTGTAA
>VUQJ01038091.1:3865-18253 GCA_015108635.1 Andinoacara biseriatus | reverse complement strand
GGAGTTGGGGGGGGGGGGGGGGGGGGGGGGTGACAATGCCAAGTGATATAATATGCATCTATTGGTTCCTAACTGGTGCTGGAGGGCAAATTATACTAGTCCAGGTATGATGATACAGGCATGTATGACCGTCTCAAAGTCAGCAAGGGGAATAGAAGAAGATGGTTTTAGGCTGAACCACTGTTAAAACATCAAAAGTAGGAGGTGGGGTAAAATCTTCTGGAGGATAAGGATTATTTTACTTTAACTCCAGAAAGTTCAGGGACATTGCTTGATTTAAGTGAAAGAAATCTCTACATGCAGCAGGTACTTTCAGTTGCTCCCTTATTTCACCACAGCAAATGGATCTGCATTTTTGATTTTAAGCCAGATACAGATACAGATATTTATTTCTAAATGGTGCTTCTGTTGTGTTTTGTGGGCTGGAGTAAATACACACACACACACACACACACACATTGCCTGGATTCCTCTCCTCAGTTAAAACACCACACTGCAGTCGTTAGCAAAGCTTCTTCGTTTCCCAGCAACCAGCGTTATTCTCGCGGGCGGGCTCTTTGTGAGATCTTCAGAACAAAGAAATGTGGCGATAACATTCCAGAACGATGGAGAACATTCCATTCAGGACTCAGATACACCTCTGCCACCACCACCCACCACCCACCACCCGCCCTCAGGCTTGATTCACTGAATGTAATCGTCCACAACATGATGCAAGAGAAGAGACTGAAAAGATGATCACATTACTGTTTACACTTTTAAAAGGCATCTTACTTTGTGAGTCATATAAACCTTTTCTTGTCTCTCCAATAAAAGCTTTATTTGCTTCTCTGTACCATGTCAGTTTAAGTTGTATCACAATCAAAACAGTGCAAATGCTTAAATGAACCTGCACCGTGAGGTCTGAAGCTATACTGCAAAAGTAAGCCGCGAGTTTCTCAAGGCAAAGAAATTAGATATTCTTCATTGGCCAAGTCAGTCATCTGATGACTGCTGGAGCTGGAGCCTATCCCAGCTGGTTTTGGTCAAATCTAGATTTGTGTGGCTGGTTAAAAGTTTAGTAAATTATGGAGTTTCCCAGAAACTCAAGCCCAGTTTTCAGTGCAGGTAGGCTGGGAGCTGACAGACTATCATGTTCACATACTTAAAGGGTCGAGTGAGGACATGCAGGTGGAGAAAGAGCATATTTTTAGCAGCAAACTCATCAGTGAAACTCTCCTGCGCCCGTGCCTGCACGAGAGATCCACACAGCTGAGTGTCAGTGGGAATGTTCACCCTGAGCCTGTAAATATTTGAGTGTGTTTACTGAGTCTTTTACACCAGATTCGTTCCTGCACTCGAATAGCTTGAATGCCTTTTGTCTCCGTCACCTCCACAGGAACAGTTTTAGGAAGTGTGATCCATCTTTTGTGGTCAGATGGTTTGCAGTCGCCTGCTCTGTGTTCCTATCACAGACTCTTTTGATGATCTCTGGATATCCAGACCATACTGGTGCGACGAAAGCTCTGCACTTGGTCGGCCCACTTCAGACACATGTTTGCATTTTGCACAACATATCCACGCCTGTCTTTTCTCCAGATACTTTCACTGTTGTTGACAACTGGAGTGACAATTCCGCATTAAGTCTGGTCTCACCAAATATCTCCCAAGATTTCCAGCATTCCTTTGTCCTTCTGGTATAAATTACCCAAATATTCAACACTTTGGTGCCTGTCACTCTTGAGTTCTATCAAATATTCTGGCACTGATCTTTTCATTTTCTTGGAGGTTGCTGAGCTGAAAGAATAAAATTTATTTACTTGTTTTTAGGATCAGGGGTTGTACAGGGTTCTGATAAACGCAGCAAAATAAAAACAAAAGTGAAATCAGTCACAGACGTTATACAGCTCGTCATTTTTCTTAACATAGCTTGTTGTGTTTTGTGATCTTTGTGTTTTCTGGTAAAAACTGAGATTTGAACTAATTCAGCAACAATCTGGAAGGTGATTTAATAGTGATTAGTGGATTTATTTTGCCCTGTGGAGCCATCATTTTTATTCCAACCATCACTTGTAACTTGATTAAACAAACAGCTGCCCTTCTCCTTTCCTTAAATCCAGGCCAAAGGCTGTTAAAGGAGATCAGAGGTTGGGAGCATACTGTTTGGGATGACTTCCATACTCCCTTCTACACTCTCTGCCCAGACTGGTTAGAGATATGAGGAGACACACTTTCCTCATCTCTTCTGATGGATTTTATCGAAGTCAGTTTGCATTCCTTACTTCTGTTTTTGCTAACTGTGTTTTTCCCCCCTTTTCTTTTCCTTTCCTCTTACAGCTCATGCAGCCAAAACTGAAATGACATCATGCCAAGGGGAACTCACAAGGCCCTGCAGGAGAACCAGGGACCAATGGCAGGAGGAGTATCTGCTCAACAGGAGGATGAGGTAGCTATCAAAGAGGAAAATCTTACATCTAAAAAGGTCATTGGTGGCCCGGATGAAGCTTTTGGTCAAATAGTAAGCACAAGGACTGAAATATGGAAAATATCTGCTCTGTTTTGACCTGATGATGAGGAGAGACAGATGGGATGAAAAAGGAAGAAGTGAAGAAGCAATAAATATATCTGTATGGAAGAAAAAAAAGTGTGGTGGGGGGGGGGGTGGACATAAAACACTGAGGCACAGATTGGAGGGGAGAAAAGGGACACTCTTTGTTTTCACAGCTTCGCTCTATAAAAGCTGCTCTGTAATAAAGGCTCCAGTTTGTGTGCTTTCAAAGTGACAGGAGGGCCCAGCCGAGAGCGGGTCAAGAGCACCAGGATTGTTATGAACAGTTCAATCTACTGTTTTAAGACTCGGGTAGTTTGTTTGAATTTGAAGCCAATTATCAGATTAAAGAGTGCAGAGAAAACCCTGTGATCCTGCTAATAAATCCATCATCTTGCTTAGAGAAACTGTCGTGGGGCCCCCACAGCATGTCAGTTGAACGGTCACACAAGCCTTGATCTCTCGACCCACCACGCTGGCTCGATAATAGGAAAAGAGACTGCACACTGGTTTATTTATTTCAGTCTAAGGTGCAGATGAGAAGACATATATTAAGGATTACCTCTGTTTGCACAGTATGGAGCTATTACAGGTTTTGACATGTGTTCAGTGCCACGGCACTACTCTGAAGAAAATTTAAACTATGCTGTACTGAGTGTGAACTCTCCAAGCTGAATAAGCTCAGCCCAAACAGCTGGGAGTAATGAGATATATTAGATAATCCTATTCAAAAACAGAATTGTAAGTGAAAAGTGACACAGAGGCTTTCATTTACAGTGTCCGGTATTTGTTTTCCTCTCGTCCCCCTTCAGGCAGTGACAGACTAAGCACTGACTTCCCTTAAAAATGGTCAGGTGTAAAAGATTGTGTGTGTGTGTGTGTGTGGGGGGGGGGTAAAGTCAGGCCCCTTGTTTTCTTAAATGAATCATCTTGGAAAGTGTGAGTGTGGATCAGAGAAAGTGGGGGAGCTGGGAGTTGAGCAGAAAGGTCACTGACCTCCAGGAGCCGACTGTTAAAGACACAGACAAGAAAGTGAGGAAAATTACACCAGGAAACTATGTTAAACATCTGAGATATGTGTTCAGTGGATTTCCACAGCTAGTCAAAAAAATGTTTTTTTATTTATACTTTTCCTAAAATGAACCTTTACTGGATACTCGGTAAAGCTGCTCTTTCCTCCAGTCTGTCGATTCTGCTCTGGATAGGAAAAAGAGCTCTCTCATGTAAAAAGGATTTCATCCATACATCTGAAATGTGGGAGGTTTTTGACCTGTTACAACTGTTAATAAATTTTTGTTTACTTAAGACCAATTATCACAAGTAATTTAGAGTTATTTCTTCTTCCCTGACTTTTTAATTTGAGCTGTTTTTAAAAGTGAAAGTGCACATTATTAAAAGAGAGAGAAAAATGTAAATATTTAAATGTTACTGGCAGCACAGTGGTGCACTATTACTTCACAACATGAAGGTCCTGAGCTCAAATCCACTGGCTGGCTAGAGCCGTTCTATGTGGAATTTGTATGTTCTCCCAGTGTCTGTGTGGGTACTCCAGCTTGTGCCCACAGTCCAAAGACATTTAGGTTCATTTGTGATTCTGTCTCTTAGTGTTAACCTATGTGATAAACAGACAACCTGTCCAGGATGTACGCACCCTATAACAGCTGGGCTATTCAATTCAGTTTTATTTATAAAGCATGAATTCATTTCAATTAAATTTTCAAGTCAATTCATTTATATACAGCCCCAAATCACAGCAAACAGTTGCCTCAAGGCACTTTATATTGTAAGGTAAAGACCCTACAATAATTACATAAAAAGAACCCAATAGTCAAAATGACCCCCCTGTCGCAAAGCACTTAGCGACAGGGGGGAAGGAAAAACTCCCTTTTAATAGGAAGAAACCACCGGCACAACCAGGCTTGGGAGGGGCAGTTATCTGCCGCGACCAGTTAGGGCTGAGGGGAGAGAGACAGGACAAAAGACAAACTGTGGAAGAGAGCCAGAGATTAATGCAGAATGGGATATAAACAGTAAAGAGAGGTGACTGAAAAGAAACACTCAATGCATCATGGGAAGCCCCCGCAGCAGCCTAGGCCTATTGCAGCATAACTAAGGGATCGTTCAGGGTCACCTGATCCAGCATAACTATAAGCTTTATCAAAAGTTTTAAGACTAATCTTAAAAATAGAGTGCGTGTCTGTCTCCCAAATCCAAAATGGGAGCTGGTTCCACAGAAGAGGGAACTGAAAGCTGAAGGCTCTGCCTCCCATTCTACTCTTAAGTATCTTATGCTAGGAACCACGAGTAAGTCCGCAGTCAGAGTGAAGCGATGAGGGTGATATGGCACTATGAGGTCTTTAAGATAAGATGGGGCCTGATTATTCAAGACCTTGTATGTGAGAAGAAGAATTTTAAATTCTATTCTAGATTTAACAGGAAGCCAATGAAGAGAAGCCAATATGGGAGAAATATGCTCTCTCTTTCTGGTCCCTGTCAGTACTCTAACTGCAGCGTTTTGGATGAACTGAAGGCTTTTCAGGGAGCTTTTAGGGCAGCCTGATAGTAATGAATTACAATGGCCCAGTCTAGAAGTAATAAATGCATGTATTAGCTTTTCAGCATCACTCTGAGACAGGATGTTTTCTAATTTTAGAAAAACTGCTCAAATGCAAAAAAGAAGTCCTACATATTTGTTTAATAGGTGCTTTGAAGGGTATATTCTGGTCAAAAATGACTCCAAGATTTCTTACAGCATTACTGGAGGCCAAGGTAATGTCATCCAGAGGAAGTATCTGGTTAAACACCGTGTTTCTAAGATTCAGTTTTATCTGAATTTAAAAGCAGGAAATTAAAGGTTATTCAGGCCTGGATGTCTTTAAAGGTCTTTAAGACAGAATTCACAACCACAATCCTTTAAACAGGAAGAAACAGGCTCAGGAAGGATCAGACATCTGCCGCAATTAGTTGGGGTTGAGAGGAAAGAGAAGAGAATAAAGGAGAGCACACAGCGACAAGGACATCACTGACACTGTGAGAGAGAGAAAAAAAACACATGCAGTAGTTTTCCAAATCCAAACTAGTTCCACAGGAGAGGAGCCTAATAGCTGGAGGTTCTGCTTCCCATTCTACTTTTTGGGAACTCCAGGAACCTCAAGTAAGCCTGCAGTCTATCTGTTCTACCGGGATAATATGATACTATGACATCTTTAAAGACTTTGTATGTTAGGAGAAGGATTTTATTATGGAAGAAATGAGGATGGATGGATGGATGGATCTTTCCATCATACAGTATGTATGCGTTGCTGGTCAAATTGCTTTTACAACTGGTCTGTGAAGAACCCATTGCTTAGACAAAGCATTTCCACTTAAGGTTCCACCTGGTGTCCATGTTTGAATGAGCACAATCTGTGACGTGGAGTCTGCAGTGCAGTGGGAAAAAATATGTCTTCAAACAAAAGCAGCAGTGTGTTGGTGACATGTGGTCAATTCTCAGTCCAGGAATTTTCTTTCATGTGGAGCTGACGTGTTTCCCCCAAATACCAAAAACATGAAAATCAGGCACTTTTACAGTCTAAAATATGCAATCTAGTCTAAAAACCTGCTTACTTAAACTCCCCAGGCTCCAAGGCATACTGGCAGGTTGGTTTCTAGGCTTTACCCTTTGTGACCTTTGACCAGAATTGGCAGGTATAGCTTAAAGAACTGAATTAACGCTGGCAAGTATAACATGGTTTTGGAAATGAAAGATATATTACCACCATCTGTTTTTTGAACAGCTTCTTCCTTTAACTGAATGTAGTAGCTGTTCCTTTTTCTAAAGACTGAACTACAGGCGAACTTTGAAACATATGTTTAACAATAAACTGCTAATCGACTGCATTACCAACAGAAGACAGGTGGGACACTGGGAGGCTTTTATACACATGGATTTATGCCGAATAACAACTGAGTAAAATGTACCAGAAGGTTTCAGAAGGTTTGATGGAGTGTGCTGCTTTGTTATACTGTTATATTTAGCTACTAAAATGGAAAATGTTATATAATACATTATAATTCTACTTTTTTTGCTAACATTTTTTTTAGTATAGCTTTTTTTAATTAAAGAAATATTTGCGTATTTTTGAAGGTACTTTCCTGCTGAGAAAAAGATGAATGCAGTGACACCTCTTTCATGTTTGTTGGCTTAACTTAGCATGCAGAACAGAAACTGTTAGTCATACATAGATGCATACATACATACTCTGACGTTCACTGGCAATGGCAATTTTATTTATATAGCACATTTCAATAGACTCAAACTCAACGTGTTTAACACAGATGGTAAAGACATAAAAAGGTAGGTGTAGGTTTACACTGCTTAATTGGGTTTGTTAAATTTGCTATTTGTATAGAAGATGCAAAGATACCCGTGGAACTTCTGACATGCTGTAAAAATACAAATTATGATCATTATTATTATTTTGCTTGTGTAGATATTTTGTGCAGAGTTGTAGACATACCCATAGATGGATTTTGTCACTTGTTGTTAAATCCAGGCTGTTCAGGTTTCTTGCATGAAGACATGTGCACATTGCTCAAAAGTTGTACATTGCTCAAAAAAAACGTAGTGGATATAATACAATCTATCGACTTGACCTTTGACGCTGCAGTCACACACTGCTTGCATACAAATTATTGCTCTTTTTCTGCAGTGCTTATATTCTGCCTCACATACGTAAGTTACATAATTATTGTTAGTTTATCTGTCCAAAAATGCATGTAAACATCTGGGATGCAGTGTGTGACATGACGGTTCACACTATCAATTTAGAACAATTTTCTGATGGCATTCGTAAGATTTGACAGTATTATACAGTACTTGCCTGTACAACATGAAAATCATCAACTCATCTGCAAACACTTGCCAACTACTCTGCAAGTAGTTTTAAAACTGTGAAAAGTGCAATGCAAACTGGAACTAGTGACCATCTTTTACTTCAAAGGCGAATGGTCACTAGTTCCTTCATTAGTCACTTTTAACAGTGTCACTACCACTTTGAAAGTAGTTGGTGAATGTCTGCAGACAAATCAGTGATTTCCATGCAAACTATGGGTTACCACGGCAATCTGCTAGTGCCCAAAGTAATCACCAGGAGGTTTGGTTTTCGGTGCAGCGCCATATACTGCTTTGCAACCAGTTCCATCTTGCAACTGCTAGCAATCTTCAGAAACCACTTGCCAACCAGTTGGGGAATGCACATTTTTCCCTAGCAACCTGTGGTTGCCAGGTGATCATAAACAACTCTCTAGGCCTGCACAGAAACTGCCAGTAATCTCCAGCAACCATTCGTTAGTAGTCAGGGAATACATTTTTTAAAACTATACCGATTTCCCGGCCTGTGTGACTGAGGCCTTATTCACTTGACAGCATCACATGTTGAAAGTGTCACTAGTTATTAATCTCTGGCTCTCTTCCACAGCATGTCTTTTGTCCTGTCTCTCTCCCCTCAGCCCCAACCGGTTGCAGCAGATGACTGCCCGCCCCTGAGCCTTGTTCATCCAGAGGTTTCTTCCTGTTAATAGGGAGCTTTTCTTTCCCACTGTTGCCAAATGCTTGCTCATAGGGGGTCATTTTGATTGTAGGGTTTTCTCTGTAATCATTGTAGGGTCTGTACCTTACAATATAAAGCACCTTGAGGTGACTGTTTGTTGTGATTTGGCGCTATATAAATAAAATTGAATTGAATATCTAAAATGGCATTAAAGTTAACAGTCACATGACTGAAAAGCAATTGCCCCTTTATTCCAGTCTTTGTCCTAAGCTAAGCTAACCGGTTGGTGCCTGAAGGTTAATACTTTGCAGAGGGGTGTTAATCTTCTCATCTTACCGCTGGCAGGAAAGCAAACAGTATTTCACTTAATGTTTCTTGTAACATGTGCACCTACTGCCCTGTTTAATTTGAGCTGAACCTTTTGTGAGGAACATTGAAAAGAACAGGACGGAAAGAGAGAAATTCCAGAGAGAAACCTAAGCCAAGCTGCTCAGTGCCAAACACACACACACACACACACACACACACACACACACACACACACACACACACACACACAACCTCTTGTGCACGCTGCCTGTAGCGCAGAGACAGACAGTGATACCATCTTGCTTACAGAAATCACATCGACACCTCTCTGGCCTTTTGCATGCTAACTTTCTTACCATCCGCAATGATTTAACTTCATATCTCAGAGGGAATATACCTTACACTCAGTCTGTCAGCACCACAGTTCTCACTGTGCACCAGTTGAATGTCTAATTACAGGGGTGAAGAGCAGGTTGGGTAGGTGTTTCTTCTCAGGTGACATTTGCTCTGAGGACAACAGCAGCAGCATTGCACTGACAGCCAGAATTCTCCCTTAGGTGGGAGATTCTTTGGCTTCAATTAAACCACCGTCTCTGTGACTGGGAGCTCTGTTTTCTGCAACAGCTCCTCTAAAAGTGTCACTGCATGGCTTCCCAAATTCCACAGGTTGACAGATTTGAAAGACTTCTGGAAATCAAGGTCAGAGGACCTGGTGAAAGCTGCAGTTAACATGTCCCAACAATCATCTGCCTGCCAGCTAAAGTGTCTGAGTGTGCTGAAGTTGGTCTTCATTTTTAGCTCTTGCCCACAGAAGCAAGATTTTTCTTGCTATGCTGTAGCTGTAGGCTACAAAATTGCATGCCAGGTGCCTGTTATGATATGAAAATTAACACTTACAGTCTATCACTGAGTCAGTAAAGGAGAAACAATAATCAGGAATGGTGATTCATGTGAATGAATGCTAAGTTTTCATGTCACAACAGAGTCTAACTATAGGAATATTATAGTGGATAGAGTCTTGTGGAAAGAAATAGAAAGTATTTTCCATTACCTCCAAATTGACGTATATACAGTGTATGGCCTATGAGACTTATGTGATTTCCTCATGAAAATGAACCTTTTTGCAAATTTCTCATGCAACAAACATAATGTTTACATAATTAATAGTTAAGTCTTATAGTCTTATTTGTATAAGAAAAGGAAGTTGGCTTCTTGATCGAATCAACTACAGTTGTATTCAGGAGTTTACATCCACTCATTATGGGCATGAATGTTGTGGTAATTTTGAGCTTTTAATGATTTCTTTGAACTATTTATTTTATATTCAAGTATATACATGAACTTCCTTATTTCTTTTAGTAAGTGGTGCTGAAGGTTCTATGATATCTTTTAACTTGACGAGGCCTATTAACCTCTTGTTGGTGATCATGATTGACTGCAACTGGTAGTTTCTCTTTGTCAGTATAAAAAGAATTTGTTTGACAGCACTCATTGGATTGGTAATATTTGGGACACTGGGGAAGTCCAAGGAAATCACTGAAGCTCTAAGATGGAGAATTTTGGATTTACAAAAGTTGAGAAGGTCTCTGAGCTATTTCTAAACAACTGCATATTCCAAGATCATCAGTTCAAAAAACTGTATGTAAGTACAAGTTATTCAGATGTGTCACCACTTTGCCAAGGTCGCGAAGAACCTAACTGTCACCCTCAGATGAGAAGCAACTGGTTAGGTAGTTCAGGAACAAGCCAGGAACCAACTGAAAACTGCTGGAACACCAGCATCACTGTGAAGCACGTTTTACATCACTGTGTGCTGGGGGGGTGCTGACCAAGAAAGGAGCTCCTGCTCCAAAATCGACACCTTCAAGCTCGACTGAAATTTGCAGCTGCCCACATGGACCAGCCCAATGCCTTCTGGAGAAACATTTGATGGTCAGACAAGACAAAGATTTAGCTTTTTGGCCACAATGACAAGAGGTATGTTTGGAGGAGTAAAGGTGAGGCTTTCAAACCTAAGAACACTGAAGCTGTCATGCATGGTGGTTGTAGCATCATGCTCTGGGGCTGTTTTGCTGTCAGTGGTACTGGTATATTGCACAAAGTAGAGGGAATAATGAAGAAGGAGGAAACACACATCTAAACTGGGTTTGGAATGGATAAAGCAGGCTAACATTAAGCTTCTGGAATGGACCTTTCAAAGCCTCGACCTCAACTCTGTTGAAAATTTGTGGACTACACTTAAAAACCGTGTCTGTGTCAGGAAACCAACCAATTTAAATGAACTCTACCAATTCTGCCAAGGTGAGTGGTCAAATATCCAACCATAATTATGCTAGAAGCTCGTTGATGGCTACCAAAAAGCATCTGGTTGAGGTGCAACTTGCTAAGGGACATTTAATTAAATATTTGTGTGTGTGTGTGTGTGTGTGTGTGTGTGTATACCTTTGGCCTCATGTGGATTTGAGAAAATTCAAAATAAATGCAAACTTGTGCATTCAGGTCTTGTTTTCTGAAGTCATTAAAGATGTCTGCTGTACGATCATTTCACTCTGGAAAAAGAACAGTTCAAAGAAATCATTAAAAACTCAAAATACTGTGACATTCGTGCCCGTGCTGAGTGGATGTAAACTTCTGACCACATCTGTAAGTCTTGGTAGATTTCGAATGCATACTGTAAAAATACTTATTACATTTATTTTTCATGTTAATTTTAACAGTATGACAGTTTAATGCCTCAAAATGTTTGATAGCATGATGCCTTATCATGAAAATAATTTTAAAAAGCTTCTTTTCTTGTAGCCTTGAAGTTATGTCAAAGTATTATAAAAGCCCTTAAGTAAACTTAAAAGAAGCACTCAAGCTATAAAAGCTGGTGTGTTTAGCGTTTAAAAATATTCACATATCTTTGTCTTTTTATAGATTATAAATCATTTGAATACTTTAAATGTTTTGGGGGAGATTGCTGTCAAAGGGAGAGCAATATCTGACTGGTTCAGCCATAAAGACCACATTCAGAGGTGGAGGTGGTGGCATGAATCAAGATTGTTCAAGAAAAAGAACTAGACTTTTTTATTTTTTTAAGAAAATTAGTTTTTAATTAATTAGGCTTAGGGAACACACTTTTGTTTGGTTTTGGAAAAGATTTCAGGAGAATAATTGCATGTCAGCTGTGGCAGCTCCAGATAAACAAGACTATGATTTCAACAGCTCGGGTCTTAAGATGTTGAGGTCAGCTCACACGTGGTGCCTGATGACCACGGGTAGGTTCTTGTGCGCTTAGTTGCAATAATGCCTTGTATACACTGGGTATTTAATAACTTTTAACACATTTTCTTGCTTTAAATTCAAAGGTTTCAGGCAGCCTGATGAATATTCAGTAAATAAGATGATTGGTGAATTTTACGTTGACCAGGTTTGACATTTCTTTATCACGTAAAACTTATATTTATAGATGTTTTGGTGTGCTTTTTTTTTAAGAAGAAAAAAACTTTATAAACTGTTTACAAATTTAAAAAACAACAAAAGCAACAAATGTAGGGCCATGAGGTTGCAAAGATTTTGTAGTCATGTTGACCAATAACAGAATAAATTTTAGGTTTTTCTCGGTTTCAAACCTATAACCAAGTGTGTAGTAATAAATGTTTATACGTTGTTAATAAATTCATCACTATTCTGCATTCAAAAATCACTTTTTATTTTGGGTTTATGATCAAATACCTGTGAAACGCAGACAGGCGGGTAGCCGAGGGGCACTAGGACCGTGAGGTCGGCTGCTGCATGACGAGAAAACACTTGTTTTCAGGCTCGAGGTTTTATTTGTGGCTCTCAGGCGGAGCTGAGCAGGTTACGCAGCACGTCTCGAGACTCGCTGCACACCTGGACCGTCATCTACGCGCGCTGTAACAGAGCCAGCGAGATTTACCTGCCGGAGGTGGGAGAAAATATTTACCTGGCAGCGCAGAGGTGGAGGAGAACCTGGGGAAATGATCCCGAAGGAGTCATCTGATGGGGAGGAAAACTTGACTGGGATGTAAACGCGGACTATCGATTTCTAATCAGGAGGTATTAATGCGTTACTTTGGGAGGCTTGGCTGGGAACTGCTGGGGCACATAAATTGTTACAATTGTGCTACATTCACAGGATTTTTATTAAGGTGGAAATATTTACAATCTGCATGTGGAAGAATTATTTTGGGCGTGAGCATTTTGCTGAAAAAACACTTTTTTTAAGCAGACTTTGAGCTGCCTGCTTCATATGTGCGCATCAGACTAGACCAAGTCTTCTGAGGGCTTTTTAGATACCTGCCTGGGGTGACTGCGGATAGATAAACTTGTAAATTACTTTAATCACTTTCATGAATGATATCAAACCATTTTGAGTCACAAAGTAGAAGCTGCAGTCTCACTGAGATTAAAAATCTCCGCCAAGAGAGCAGCAGAAATTGCAACAATAACATTTTTATGAATATATTTTAATTGTCAAAAAAAACGGATTGATTATAACGTAGAACACAGAGTAGGTACAATAACACAGGTCATTTCTTTATCTTATGTTTAACTCCTTTGTAAATCCTGTGTAGTGCAGTCTGTTTGCCAAAAATAAGCAAGAAAATTAGAGACAAAAAAAATATGAAAACAACAGGAATCACTTCCTGTAAGGGGCTGACTTACTGTTTTTCTCCTTTTATAAGCAATACAATAACTGTTTGCACTTCTTCCTTCTCCTCAATGATGCCCCATGATCTCAGGTGACTGTTGCAGCCACAAAGCCAACACCTTTTCCACCATCTTTCCTCCTGGTTTATGTGTCTTTTCCTTCCATTTTATCTTTTGACCTCTAAAACATTCAGCATTGAAACAGGTTGTGAAAATATGGTTATTTCATTTGTTTTATATCCTAAAAAACACGGATTACGTGTCTTTCCAAGACTTGTTACGGGAGCCGACCAGCGTGTTACCACTTTAGATGTCTTCTCGCAGCAGCCATGTATTCGACACATGGAAGGACATTTGAACTTTCCCAGCTTACAGGAGCCCTTTGTTGCAGCTCTGCCTCCTTTGCAGCTCTTTATGGGGCTGCTCATAGGTGTGCGGACAGGCCCCACCCTGTCTTTTGTTAGGAGTAATGCTCTGTTCTGCTGCCCTGCCTGGACTTGTAGCCTTTTCACTTTTTACACACACCTGCTCTTTTCGTGCCATGAGTGCCTGGGGATCCACAGTCTTTAAAGGGGATCAAGTGTCTCCTTATCCCTGCTAATCTGCCCTTAAAGCCCGAGAGCCTCCTGTACGCTGTGAAGTAGTTAATGTTTAATGGAAAATACCTCCTTACCTCTGAGTACCTTCTCCTTCTTTAACAAATACTCAATTGGATAGTTTTCAGAGCTTTTTTTGACTGTCACTGTCTTTTCTTTGTAATTTGTAATACATTAAATTGCTTCTTTGCTTCCACTGAGCTGAAATGCTATTTTCCTGGTAATCTATATTGGAGGAACAAGAGGTTCATTGTTGCTTCTCCACACCACATGAAGTTCAGGCCTGGGTTGCAACATGAAACTTTCTAAGCTGACCTCACTTGTGGTGTGATTTACAACCAATAATCATCTGAAAAAGCATGCAGATTTATGAAGGATTAGAGTTTGTGTACTTCTGAAGCATCTTGTTTGGGAATGTTTTCCACATTTGTTTTTCCTGGCGAATGTGTAGGAATCTGTGCAATCTCACAGATGCTGGTAACCAATTTTCCCTGTGTGTCTGATTATTATCTGTGTCCTTTCAGTGTTTTCCCTCTCCGCGATGACGCCGCCTGAGAGCTCCCTCCTAACTCACCTGCTCCTTCAGCTCCCCCTCACCTTCTCTCTCCTCCACGCTCTTCCAGCCCACGTTCCTGCGCTGGTCCCTCACGCTCCGACGCCTCTCACCCGCTCCCGTTTCAGTGCTCACACTCAGCTGGATTTCACCACTCACTGCAACTCAAGCTGCTTCCACAGAGGAGAGCAGGAGGAGAAGTGGGAGCAGCTCACG
>VUQJ01038081.1:8470-19887 GCA_015108635.1 Andinoacara biseriatus | reverse complement strand
AACACTCACATAAAAAAGAAAAACTAAATTATACATGTCAAAAGATACTCTAGCAGAGCCACCACCTTGGTATCCAACAGTACTCCTATTCTATGTATGTTTGTACTAAAAGCAGTGTCAATCCATTGCACACTTAAGTATATAAATATTTGGACAGCGGTCTTAGTACATCTAACTCTAGGAAATAACAGATGCTTATTTGAAGACATAATTAGGAATTTGAATCATTTTAAATCATTCTCAAAGCAGATTCATGTCTGGTAGTTAAACAGCTCATAATTCTCAAATCTAACTGCTGTTAACCTAGCACATTCATTTCAAACTTTCTAAAGGGCAGCCTCAGAGACACTGATTCCTCCTTTGAAGTATAGCCTGAGATATCAACCACACCACAGTAATTTGCTTTTTCATAGACTGGGTAATTCCATAGATTTAAACACAGCAATTGACATTTCTTAGAACAGCAGTCTGATGCAACAAAATGTAACATTTAGACTACAAATGCTCCACTGATACCAGATACTACATCAGCAACACAAACAGACAATCAAAGACATGTTTTCAAAGATTTACTTATATCCCTTTATCATTTATAGGTTTGGTTTAAGATGGGTTACACATTTTGGAGGCTTTATAGTGTGAGAAATATTTATTTGATTCCCTGATGAATTTGTAAGTTTGCTCACTCACAAAGAAATGATACAAGACTGTAGACCTGCACACGGCTGGAATGGGCACAAAGGCTGAAAAATCATCAAGAACTTGGTGAGGAGGTGGCAATTTTTGATGTGATTTTTTTGGAAATGGAAGAAATATATAAATGACCCTCAGTCGCCCTCAGTCTGTAGCTCCATGCAAGATCTTGTCTCATAAGGTGAGGCGGTGGATCAGCCCAAAACTACACGGGAGGATTTTGTTAATAATCTGAAAGCAGTTGGGACCACAGTCACCAAGAACACCAGTGGTAGCCCACTACACCGTAATGGATTGAAATCTTGGAGCACCTGCAAGGTCCTCCTGCTCAGGAAGGCATATGTACAGGCCCATCATCTAAATGATTCAGAGAAGGATTGGGAGTATATGCTGTGGTCAGATGAAGCAAAAATTGAGCTCTTTGGCATCAACTCGACTCACCATGTTTGGAGGAAGACTAATGCTGAGTATGACCCAAATCAGTGTCAAGCATGGAGATTATGTTTTGGGGCTGTTTTTCTGCTGAGGGTACAGGACGACTTCACCGCATTGAGAGGCCAATGGATGGGGCCATGTACCGTAAAATCTTGGATGACAACCTCCTTCTCTCAGCCAGAACATTAAAGATGGGTCATGGATGGGTCTTCCAGCATGACAATAACCCAAAACATATTGCCAAGGAAACAAAGGAGTGGCTAAAGAAGAAGCACATTAAGGTCATTGAGTGGCCGGAGCAGTCTCCAGACCCCAATCCTATAGAAAGTCTGTGGCGGGAGCTGAAGCTTCAAGTTGCCAACCAGCCACCAAGAAACCTAAAGGATTCAGAGAGTCTTTGCAGAGGAGTGGGCCAAAATTGCCTCTGAGATGTGTGTAAACCTGGTGATCAACTACAAGAAACATCTTACCGTTATGCAACGAGTGACTCCACCAAGTACTAAGTCGTATTTTACTTGAGGATCAAATACTTATTTCACTCAGTGACATGCAAATCAATTTATATCTTTTATGGAATGTGTTTTTTCTGGATTTTTGGTTGATATTCTGTGGTTGATATTGGAAGTGAGCAAACTTACAAATTCAGATGGCAATCAAAAGATTATGTCTCTTGCTGTATGTTCTGTGCGAGCACAAGAAACTATATGCGACACTGCATGAACGTGTCAGCGCCCACCTGCCAGACTTCCAGGTCTCTGCAGTGTAGCAGTAGCGTAGAGTTCGTGGGAGATCTTGTACTGGTCAGAAGCGTGATGAGCTGCCAGCCGTTTGGGAGACAGAGTTGCATAGCTCCCTATGCCTGAACTCATCTGCAAAGACAGTAGTTGCTCATTTTTGGGTGAAGTTCATAAACTGGTGCTTCAGGTAAGATTACTGTGTGTGGCAGCCAAGTATGTAGCAGCAAACATGGTTGATGTTTCAGTTTGAATGGTGCAAATGAAAAATGTTATTACTTACATGTTCTCAGTTATCCTTTCTAAATTTGATTTAAGAATGTAATTTATGAAAAAATCTGAATATATAACTACCTCTGACAAAATGTACAGGAATATAATCATCTCTCTGCACCAGCAACAAGGTTTTAATGAATTTTATGACCATACAATGTTATAATGTTACACTTAAAAACAAATGACACAACTACCAATTACACATCTGTTCAAGACATAAGAATCTTTTTTGTGATGTGTACAAAATGTGCACCACTGTACGATCTGTCTGACTGTAATGTAAATGTGTAATAATAATAATATGTACAAAATGGATAAAATAAATAAATTCCTCCAAGCAATCTGTGACACAGTCACTGTAAAAGAGGTGAGGAGAACTCAGCTTTAACCTTATGTACATACAAGCTGAATATGACACATTCTCACAATCAAAATAATAAGCATTCAGATGCATACGTGTGAGACACAATTAAGTTATATAGCAGTCGTCTATAGTCTTTTCACTTTGCAGAACTGAATTTATGTTCCACTAAGCACTGTTGCATTTGCATTCATTACAGTATTTTATAACAAGTGGTGAGGTTAATGGATTTTAAATGTATGCTTCACATAAAAAAAGCTTCACATTTTACACTCTATTACCACAGAATACACTTCCTTCCATGTGTCCGCATTGTACGACTGTTATATTCTGTACCTGGTGAAGAGGGGAAGCTGTGGAGCTGGCTCCTCCCCCTCCCGCTGTAGAATTGGGTGGAGATGCCACCCTCAGGGGGGAACCACCCCCTCCAGCTGTTGTCACAGCAACTGTAGTGCTGAAAGACAAAGTAACATAAAAAAAAAAATCAAATGACTGATTCCACTTCATGTTTAAGAACAGTCATATGCCATGTGTCATGCGTAGAATATGTGCATTTTATATTCACTGCATGCTGGCATAAATGAACCAACAACGAACATTTTACATTATTTCCTGCTCTTTTAAATTCTATTGCAATCCATCATCATGCATTTACTTTATTCTCAAGCTCTAAAGGCTGCCCATTAACTGAATCTGTATTAACAGCAATACATGCACTCTACCTGTATGATTTGGCCAGCCGATTAGCAGGAGATTGTTTGGGCGAGGAGGAAGAAGAGGAGGGCAGCCGCTGAGTGGTAGCGTACCCTGCTGTATCAGAGGCTGATCCCAGACGTTGAAGTTTGCTGGGGGAACCGGACCCTGAGCCACCTCCTCCCGTGAGAGGGGAACCCTGTGCAGGCAAGGTGGAACTGGAGTAGTAGATCCCTGGAAAAAAGGGGGAAGGGACAACACTTCACTAAACATTTAAACGTTGAAGAATGACAGAAAATGAGATCAGGCTGATGATAATCATTTAATGTAGGTCTTTAAAATTTGGAGATTTTCCAGTGGCTAATAGCTTGGTAATTTGTGAAAAACACATTTAAAAAAGCACAACACTGACACAAAGGTCAAACTTTAGCATTGAGTTAAAGGTAATTAATTATGCATTAGTGATAATGTAGTTAAAGAGAGACTTTTGCATTTATGGTGTACAATAGCTATCATTTTAACTTTACCTAACAATAAATACTGGATATGGATGCATTGGGTGTCATTGTTAGTGGGCGATCAATAAAAGTTCTACAAAAGTTTGATGAAATTGAAAATAAAAAATTGACTAAATTGAGGACTACACATGAATGGCCGTAACCTTTACCCCAAATTAAAGATCACTAATATTACTAATCACTAATAATGTGATAAAGCTATGCATACTGTACTCTAAAAATATTCCCCTGGTAGTATGTTTTTTTTGTAAGTACTCATGATTGTTGGTCAGTGTCCCGAAATGCCATTTCAACAGTATTTTAAGCCTGGTCAGATTATTAAACGTAAAATAAACGGAGATGCGATCAGACCTACCTGACCCTGGCCCAGTTTGTGACAGTTGCTGCTGGGCTGCACGGCTCGATGTCACCTGAGGGGATGTAGGAGGATACAGAGCAAGTGAAAATCATCCATGGCAGGAAAAAAAATTGGTAAAACAGTTTATTAATGGGGAAGGAAGAGTTGAATGGAAAGATAAGTTAAGAAAATAAATGGCATGAAAGGGAATAAAGAGTAGCAGTAATGAAAAAAAAAAAACTTTTATGCACAATGAATTCAGTCAAGCCTTTGAGGGTTCTTGAATGAACCTAGGAACATTAGTAATGAAATCCTCACAGAACACAGAGGGACGACAAAAAATGATGCATAAAAGCAAACCACGAAGTCCTCTGAGCTCAGCAGACTGAAATAATTTCTCATAAAGCCTTGTTGCACCACCCATTAAAATTAGAATAGGTTTATGCAGTCACATGCATATTTATGTTATATTATCTTCCATCTGTTTTTACCAAAACTCCAATATTCACAAACAGAACTGAATAATTACTAAAAAGCACAGTTAAAGCATTAAAAAGTCATCCAAATTATTTAATATTGTGAAATAATATATGAATATCATTCACTGTCAGTCAGCAATCTTGTCTTTCTATGAGGAAAATTTTGATGAGACTAGTGGACCCACAGCTTTGACGGCAATATGAAATGAATTCCCTACACAAAAAGGTGTGTGTGTGTGTGTGTGTGTGTGTGTGTGTGAGTGAACGGCAGAACGCAAGAAGCCTGTCTACTGCACAACACAGGTCGGCCTATCCAAATATATTCTCCTTATTCTCCAGACAGTAGGGGGAGCATATGTCAGACCTCAGTGAACCTTATAGAGCCTTGTGTGTATGTTTGAGCTGTAAAGGTGATTCAGATACATTATCACTAGACTGACATGACTACAGAGGTAGAAAGCCATATTATGCAATCATGCAGCTACTGAGTCACCTTGGAGGACTGTCGGTACTGCCTATACAGTAGTACTGTAACTGAGTAATACATGAGGAGAGATCTATCTATCTATCTATCTATCTATCTATCTATCTATCTACTTTTAAATTAAAACATATTATTTGATCCGTATCTACATACTGTATGGCATCCATGTAAACTGGTATTGGTTAGAACATTTACTGTGTCTGTTACATTTTATTGGCCAGCAGAAACAGACTAAATTGCATGCAGGTCACACACAGTCTAATCATTTGGTAACCAGTAGCTCACAACACCCAAACACACTCTGGAGTTGTGTTCGCATGGAGTTCTGTTTGTAACTGTTTCTGGATGTGAATATTTGCAGCTGCAGAATTTTGCAGGGAAAAAAAAACAATGCTTTCTCAGCAAATCTACCACAAATAAATGTATCAGCATGCACAAGCACACAATCTCCCTTTTGTTTCCAGTGACTGACTGGGTCTCTGGCTATTTTCCCTGGTTTGTCATAAGGATATGTAAGTCTATTGAGGGCAACATGACTTATTCCAGAATGCTGGGTTTGAAAAGGGATCCTGAAACCTGATTTATCACTAGTTGAGTGGATCTTAAAAAAATACCTGGCAGGAAAGCAAGAAGGTGAGCCACAAAGACTGAAGTCTTAGTAAAAATGAGGATCGTCTTGTCACACTCTGTATCACACATGTATCAACATGTCTTTCTACACATTATTGTATATATATGGAAGTCTTTTCATAAGAGTATGCTATATACACTGGTCAAAAAAAATTTAAAGGAGCACTTTGAAAGGGTGAAACAATCATGCTGGAAATCTATACTGCTATGGACTGGGTAATGTGTTAAGAATGAAAGGATGACATATCATTTGATGGAAATGAAAATGATCAACCTACGGAGGGCTGAATTCAGAGGCACCCCAAAAACCAAAGGAAAAATGATGCTGCAGGTTAGTCCATTTTGCTGAAATGTCACTTCAGCACCTCAATATGGTACTCAATAGTTTGTATTGCCCCCACATGCTAGTATGCATGTCTGAGCTCCTGAATAGTCCGAGGTGCAACCTGGCAGTGTCCCAGAGGTGTTCTATTTGATTTAGCGTTGGGGTCAGTCAGTTGTATCAATTCCTTCATCCTCTAGCAACTGCCTGTATACTCTCACCACTTAAAGCCAGGCACTGCCGTGCACCAGGAGGAACCCAGGACCCACTGTACTGGCGTACGGTCTGACAATTGGTCGAAAGATTGCAAAGTTGGCACACATTAATGTGCCATCCAAGAGGAGTGGAACTACCTCTGCAACCTGTGTAAGGTCCATGTACTGCCTCATGCCACTATTGGTGACACTGACCCTAGCCAGATGCAAAACTAGTGAAAAAACAGTCAGAAAAGATGAGGGAAAAAAATGTCCTCCACCTGTAATACCATTCCTGTTTTGGGGTTTGTCTCATTGTTGCCCCACTAGTGCAGCTGTTGTTCATTTCATTAACACCAAAGCAGCTGAAACTCATTAACAACGCCCTCTGCTACTTAACTGACCAGATCAATATCCCAGAAGTTTAACACTCCGCTAAAAAAAATGGTTCTTTAATATTTTGAGCATTATAAATCCACCCTGATCCTAACAGAGAAGAGATACCAATGGGACTGGTAATTTAACTGTGGCAAATTTAATGGATGAGCATGCAAAATGTATGAGCATGAAGTCAGGGGTCAAAAATAACTAAGCTAAGAGAAACTGGCTAAGATTCAACTCTTATGTGGGATCATTGAGTTCACAAGGTACAGTAGCTGGTTCACCGGTTTGTTCACAAATTGGCACTGTATAACACGATTCAGTCCAAGAGTTTGAATTACATTATATGACCTTCTGACAACTTAATACACAATTAACATCAGTTTCCTGACTTTTTTGATTAAAACATAGAAAACATACTCTGATTTACATAAAAATTCCCCATGAACTGGAGCTTAAATGTGGTCAGAATATGAAATTTCACCATACAGTAGGCCTAAAACATCTGGTGATGAGTGCTGGGTCTCTGTTTACTCCCCAGAGACAAAACAGCAGTTTTCAGTGAAGAAGCCCCAAGGTGAAAGATCAAAAAGAGCATTAAAAGGAGCATGCTCGTGTTTTATTAATATTAACCAGGCTGAAACCATAAGTTCATCCCACTGTGGTGGTCTGCTACTATCAATGTCCTAAGTTTTGGAAAGAGCCATCAAGCCATCAAATTTTTTGGACACACCAACACAACTGTCCAATAAAAATTCAGTTTGCACTTAGCAGAGGACAGCCAGAATGCATCAAAAATGTGCAAGTGATCAAAGTGGGACTTCCAGTGATTCAAAGGTACAATGCACATTTGCAGGTGGTTTAAATAATAACATCAATATGATAGTGTATTAAATGCTGGAGAATATTGAATTCCACCATGGTATTTGAGATACCTTATCTAAATGCTTCTTACAGCTCAATCTAAAGCCTGCCAAGGATGGATTACTAAAAGTATTGTAAAAGTCCTCTGTGTTAGTTTAATAGGTTATGAAACCAACTGAGAGACTTAAGGCTGATGAGATTAACAGAACAGTTAAGAAATCCTGTTAATAGTGGTTAATAGACTGTGTTTAACACAACAGATGTGCTACAATGATCAAACACAATGTGAGACATAAAGACTGAGGGGCTGGGTGAATGAGTAGATAAATGGGTGGGTAAATAAATAATGAGTAAAAGATGAATTGCTGGCTGAGGTAACAAACAGATAGAAAGCCTGACACACACTGTGAGGGAAAGCACTTTCTCGATCTCACTCTGTGTCATCTTGCAGTGCCGCACTTTTTCTCCTCCAGTAAAACACTGGGATGTTTGAGGTGCCATGTATCCATGAATTATTAAAACCTGGCCTCTCAGGGTTATAAATATACTACAGAAAGAGCAGCAACATGCTAGACCTTTTACTTTCTCTTTCACTCGCCTTCAGATAGTCACTACATATCCATGCAAAAGAATGCAGCCACCGCATGCACAAGTGCACAAGAATGTAAAAAGATCAACAAAAACACACATGTACTACCCATGTATGCAAGCTGCACCTGCCTATCTAGCAGCACTGGCATGCATAGAGCTATTCATGAGCAGCAAGCCCTGTTGACAGCACTAGCCCCATTACACTGACAAGCCAAAAACATCAGAGGGGAGGATACACACACACAGAGATGCACACTCGCTCACATGGACAGAGATGGTGAGCAGAGAGGACAGGGAAGGAAGATGGGAAGAGCGAAAAGAGGACAGGACCGCTGCAGAAAGAGTAAATATTCCTTTTCTCTAATCTGTCCATCCATCTATATCCCAGTCTATCAGTCTTTCTTTCTGTCTTGTCCTCCTGTTTCTTATTTATTAAGGCAAGGCATCGAAGTTTTATCTGAAACCAGCTCTGAAACGAGCTTTAGTGTGACTGCAGGGGATATGAATAAATATATTTACAAAAACAGATAACACTCCCTTCATCGTTCTCTTTTCAAAAGACACGTGAACATAAACTAACAAGCCACAGAAATGCATGTGCAAACTAAGAGCACATACCCATTTATTTTGGAGCTATAAAGAAAAAGTACAAAATTAGATGAAAGGATTTACAAAGATACAAAAAATGGTAATCACAACAAAGCATGACCATTGTTAAACAATTATCCAGTTTATAATCATTAATTTAAAATATCTGATCTCATAATAATGTATCACAAATGGAACATTTATTCCAGACACTGTCTGCTTCACTAATCAAGGAGATCCGTGGGTTTCTAGGGTTTCTATTTCAGACGTGTGTGTGTGTGTGTGTGTGTGTGTGTGTGTTTTGCAGTAATATTTAATACTGATATGTTAAAGATGTGGAAATTTAAAATAATGGGCTGCTGCAGGCTGTAAAGTAATTTGATAGATTTTCTCGCTGTTATTACACTGCTGTGGTTAATGTGTCTTTGTATCCATGTAGTTTTATTTTAAGTCTTCATAAACAAGTCACTAGCTGAGATTTCTCTGCGTGTATTTAACTGTACCCTAATTTAAGTCTGTGAGCATCTCATTAACTGTTTTCTTCTAAACAACTTGTCTATGTCTATCGTCACCTTCACAGTACAGACAAAATGCAAATGGGCAGCTTGAAAAGACAGTTTTAGTGACTGGATTAAAGAACTTCAGCAGGGCTAATGAAATAGGATTCTGTATAAATATGTACTTCTACCCAGATCAAATAGACTAAGCTACAGTGTCAAACAAATTCACATTTGCTAAGAGCACTGAGAGCCAGAGTTACACGCAGCTGGATAAGTGCAACACAGTGCCTGAAAAAGAGCTGAAATTCTTTGCCAATTACTAAAATTTTCTGACCACCAGTCTCCTAGACAAACGGAAAGTTTCTAAAAACACACATTTAAAGTTTATACAAATAACTAGTGACAGAACTGCTCTCTGGTTTTGTTATCATCAACACTTGCACCCTCAATAAGTCTCTTTGCTCAGTAGTATTTCCCACCTGGTTGTAGCTGTGCACAGCTCCTCCAACTTGCCCGCTGCGCTGAGGAGTTGCTGCAGAGATGCTGTCGCTTAGGGCGAGGGTCTGGTTGCTATGGTAGCTGGCAGAGTACTGAAGCGAAGCCTCCGGGGTGGAGTTGAGCTGCAAGGAACTCTGGGAAAGAAGAGTCGGTCCTACCAATTGAGACAGAGGTGGCGTATGGTTGTATAGAAAGGGGGTTGAGTTTGTGACAGAGCAAGTGAGAGCGTGAGAGAGACAGATTAAGAGTGAGAAAGAGAGGGGGTGTGGAATAGGAAAAAGAGAAAGAGAGAGCAAGCAGCAATTTAGAGCAGATAGTGCAGCAGTGCAGCACTCCGTGAATTGGAGATAGCATACATAATTTATTAGCAGAGGAAGATAGAAACAGAGGAACAGAAAGAACTGGAGGAGGAGGAGGAGGAGCAGGGAGATAGAGAGGATGAGAGGAGGAGGAGGAGGGCTGAAACTTAAACATTACCTCCCCAAACATGTTCATTTTTACCTGGTATTGTTGGCTCAAAAAAACTTTACTCAAGATGGACCAGGACAGTCTGGTTTGGAATTATTTAATAAACACGATTTTATTTCTCTAGCAGTTTAATGTGCTTTGCAGAACAATGGACGATTAGCTTCATACACCTAAAAGGACAATTCACAGGAGACTGTGTCAACCATAATTACTTTTGTTACACACACACAGACACACGCACAAACACAAGTTCACCCCCTGCTTCAGGGCACCATTGCTTCTACCACCTGATGAAGTCGCTGCAGTGTCATCAAATAATAATCCCCTCTTTCTGATTCCGATGCTGTGCACATAAAGCTGATATTGATTCAAGCTAAGAACATCATACGGCAGTTTTTTAGATGGACTATCTTCTTAAATGTCTATGGAGTGATGCGGTGAACCAAAGGGAATGGTTACAAGCCACTCTGTAATCAGCGGTGAGTGTGTGGTAATATAGGTTTTCTGTATACATGTGTACGTGTGCTTTACTGAAGAATAATTAGGTCCTTGACATATTCGCTCTGTGGTAAATAAATATTTTATTAAGATGCTATGTTCACTCTCTCTCCCGCTCTCTTGCAACGCACATTTCAAGTACATACAGTAACATATATGTCATGCCACTCTGCAGGTTAAAGATGCCAGACTTACTTACGATGCATTATTCATTTTATTTGTCTGAGACTATGACGAAAAAAACAAAAAAAAAAACGATATTAAAGAAACTATAAACTGCAAATACATGTCCAGTATTTATACTGTAGTATATACATGCAAATCTAAAAGGAAAAAAAAGTCCCATCCCACCAACAAAACACATCCATATTATGAAACCATCTCATTCAAATGCCAGAATACCCAATCAATATATAAGCAAAGTCTAAAAATTCACATGAAAGGGGTTAAAAAAAAATCAGTTTCTCTCTCTCGATTTCAAAAGTCTGACTATCATGACTATGTCCTAATAAAGTCTACAATAAGTGTCTTTCCCTGAGCTTACTGACTCGTTAGTTTCTTTTTTCACTTTATAGAACAATGGCCCGTTATTCTTCTCCTCCTATATCTATTTGCTTGCTCACTCAGTCTCTCGCTCCCTCTCTCTTCTCCCAGAATCCTTCCCTCCCTGTGAGTCTGTGTGCTGTGAACCAAGATCAACTCCTCTGCTTCTCGCCTTCACAAAAGACTTGCCTTTTCTCATCTTGATTCATCCCTCGCTTTTTATGAATTATTAAACAGCACTTTGTGTTACGCAGACTGAGTGGGAGCTCCCAAACTCATCATCCCTCAGCCTCGGTGTTTGCCACATTGTGTGTGTTATGTGACAAAGAA
>VUQJ01038076.1:27742-40978 GCA_015108635.1 Andinoacara biseriatus | reverse complement strand
TAATAATAAAAAGAATGTCTTACACTTAAATAGCTTTTTCATGGTATTCAAAGCACTTCACAATTTCATGAACTATTCACTCACACTTGGTGGTGGTCAGCTACTAATGCAGCCACAGCTGCTCTGGGCCGTCTGACAGAAGTGTGGCTGCCTGCAGCCTCTCCGACCACCACTTAGGCAATGTGGGTTAAGTGTCTTGCCCAGGGACATAACGACAGCATGCACTAAGACGGGAACGCGAACCAGCGACCCTCCGGTTGCAAGGTGAGCACCTACCCACTGCGCCACTGCCACCCACACGTAAAGAGTTGGGTCAGGGGCACGAGTGATGGTTGAAAGGCGGCTGAAGTCAGAAAACTGATTCCGATAATCCTCTTATCACTCTTGTTTATTAACCCCAAACTGAAAATCCCTGAAAAGCAAGAAGCTGAAATTTAACTGTTGCGTGTTGTGGGCATTTATATTTCTTCTAGTTCATTTTGCATTGTTTCACTTCTCAACCACCACAGGCAAAAAAGAAGATAGAAAAGTCCATCTCCAAAGGTTGGCACTGTTATGATAGTCATTTTAAAATGTGTTTGTTAACAGGAAAATTACCAAAAAGATGCCAGACATGTTCCGTCTATAGTAGATGACCGGCAGAACCGCATCCCAAAGCAATTACGCAATGCACATGATTTAATCTCAGTTGAGGGTTCCTGGCTTCTTTTTGCCACATATAATTCAAAGGACACTCAGCTTTATTCTGTTGCACAGCTGCACCCACCACGTGTTCAGAAGTCTGTATTTCTCTTTGAACAATAGTATGCAGGTTATACTGGTTACAATAACCACATTGATAAGTATACCAAAGTTCACTTATCCCCTCTTTCTGTTCCATATTACTGCTTGCCCAAATAAAGCTTTAAGATAACAGAATGTACCATTAGTTGGCTTTAAAAGGTGCTTGCGAATGAACTGAACAAAGTTTTAAATCAAATGATGGAAGCAGAGGGAGGCGAGTGGCAGTATAGCAGTCGGTGTTTATGACTGCTTAGAGCCCACACACCTGGTCAGGACGTGGAAAATAATGTGGCAGATGGTTTCAGATGACTGGTTTTGACCAGTCTTCAGAACACAAGTGTGCTTCCTCCTACTGGATGACCTACTGGATACTTAGCGGATCTTTAGAGACCCTATATTCCTTCTAGGACCGTGAGGTCTACAGACCATCAGTTATTGTGTAGTCCTATAGGTGATAGAGCCTTTGCAGTGGTGGCACCTAAAGCTTTGGAACAATTTACCTCCCCATATAAGAGAAACTCAATCGCTTAATCATTTTAAAGCAGTTCTTAAGACATATTTATATTCGCTTGCATTTGACACTAGTTGAGTGGCGTATTCTGGCTTTGCTATGGCAACAACTTACAGTGTGTAAGTTGGCAAACACAAGCAAAAAAAACAAAACAAAAAAAAATGTGATACCCTGTATGTTAATCGATTGTATACAGGCAACTCAGACTTTATGCTCAAAAAAGGAAAAAGTGTAAACTTATATGATCCAATCCCTCCTTCTTGTCTAATGAATAATTGTAATATTGATATTCCTTTCTGCCAGTGGGCCATAAACACATGCATGTAGATTTATACATTCACATGTTTACAGTTTATTTAAACTACTCTTACACATACATGTACAGTCGCATGTATGCTTATATATGCTCTTTCACATGCATATAATAACATTCACATATAGCAACTGTCACACACCATGTTTACCATTTGGTACCTGATGAATATTATCTGGCCTGGGAGCATCTCAAAATGTCCCAGGAGGAGAGAACTGGAAAAATAATGAGGATAATAACATGTAGACTGCTCTGCTCAGCCTGCTACTATCACAACATGGAAAAATAGAGCAGAGGCACCAAATCTGACTCAGAGCAATTACACATGCCAGGAGGGCAGAATAGGGGGCATTTGTATTGATAAACCAGCCAAACATGATCACTCCTGCTTTTTTCCTTTATTATTTTTGCATCTTTGTAGCATCTTTTCCTGTTTCATTGACCGTTTTAGTCCATTTGTAATGCTTAAATAGTGTTTTGTAATTTTTGACGGCAGCATGCGGCTATAATTGCTGTAAAAGCTCTAAACCCACACAGTTCACTAAGAAGCAGCTGACAAAATTAGTGATAAGTTGGTCAACATAGCAGCGCTTTTAGCTGCTAAAGAACCAGGATAAAGAGTGCAGGGGCTATTTAGAAATAATGCAACAATCCAGCTACGACAGCTTTACTCTTTAAAACTCTGCCAGGTAAGAGAAAAACGGTCCCTAGAATTAATACCACATAGGATGTTTTACCTTTAAGTTTAATGTGCTGCTTAAGTGTGTCAGTTTGTTTTTTTGCTTATTTGTTTATTTTTATTTTTATTTGTCCAATACAACCAAAGCCACGAATGTTGGGTCTTTTCCTTCTAATATAAACAACTGTTATAAATTCAATTCAATTCAATTCAACTGAAGAATTTGGTGAGGTGAAGTTAACATGCACTGAGTATCTTCAGCCTCCTTCAGTTTGATGGTGTACAGAGGAGAGAACGAGGGAGGGTTGGGGATGACCAGGCTTACCTCTCCTCCTCATCTCGCCTGGCCTCTTTTTTTTTCTCACAAAGAGAGATAATTCATCTTCTCTGAAAACCTGCTCCCTTTTTTTGTTTCTCCAGCACCCATATAGGTGTCTATTTTAGGACCAGTAGTTTTCATCAACTCAGTGTATGAGAGGGAAGAAGAGGAGGACAGAAGGAGAGCTGCGGGGTCAATCTCTACAGGCATACAGTCAGCTGTGTTCCTAATTCAGGCAATTTGCTGGGCTTTTCTTCACCATTTGCCCTTCAAACAGCATCCATCCCCTCGTAGATCACCATGGCAACAGGGCACACTCTTAGGACAAAGCAGCAGAGGATATGAAAAGGGTTACGTAAGAGGAATTTAGATGAAAGTGGGCTTGGTATTAAAATTCACTCCTGACAAGCATAATTGCGGGTCTCCCGATTAAGGACAAGAGGGAGCGATAAATGATTAAACAGCAGCTGCAGATGCTACAGCGGAATAAAACAGAAAAACCAACGTGCAGGAGAAACAGTGCTTGTGTTTGCATGTGCGTTAACTGAGGAAAAGTGGCGGTACGTTAGTACTTAACATTTGGACTCTCTCTGAAGCACTTACTGATGATGTTGATGTTCATGAAAAATCAGGTTTACATTTAAAAGATGATGTTATGGATGTTTTGTTGTTGAGCAGGTCACAGTTTAACACTGGACAGGAAAATCGTTTCTTTTTTTGTCAGCTTTAAAAAACATTAAGTACAAAACAAAAATAACTATTTACATTCACAGATTTTTTTAAATTATTCTAATATGCAATCATCCACTAAAACTTGTTTATTTTGATAATTTGAGAATTTTTCTTTGAAATTTTAAAAAGTTTCTTGAAACATTTAATTAAAGTGCTAATGTTTCAGGTAAATTTAACAAACTAAGATGTCAGTAAACTGAACAACATTGTATTTTTGCCCTTAAGGACGAACAGTCTTTGATTTTAAACACATAACTGTAGATAATTATTCATGAAAGTGGTGATTTTAAATTGATGCATTCTCTTATAGGTGAGCTATTGTTGAAGAATGTTGGCGTATAATTCTAACTAAACACAACCTTCATTCAGAAGAGTTCTTACTTCATAGACTGCACCTGTAAGAATATAATAACTTTTCCATTTATCCATTTAAATTTGGTCGCTATCTCCTTCAAGGTGGTATCCCTGCATGGCTGTAAACAGCTCTCACCGTCCTCTTCTAACGGCTTGCATATATATAAGTTTTTCAGCAGTCACACAACTTTAGTAATTTTGCGTCTGCACACAACTGCAGGCAATTTTAAAAGCAAACAACAGTCTGTGAGTTTCAGAGGCTCAAAAATAATTGGGCAACTGACTAAAAAGTAGGTACATGGTCAGGTGAGGCCTGTTCTCTGTTAAAGGTGTGGAGAATTTAATTCACCAAACTAAATACAAACGTCTCGTTCAAGAAGGCAATTTTGAGTAAAATACTAGCATGTTTAATCATTTGGTAATGTCACTCCTATCACCCAACCTGCTTTCTTGACCAAGCAGTGTTGTCAGTGTTGCCTGTTCGCTTATTAAAAGCAACTTTGGGCTTGTTTTTTTCTTAAGTTACTTGCAAATCTCGTGAGTGCGGTTTTTGGAGTGGGAGAAGGAGAGCGCACTTAAAGAATGGATCCGACCTCGTGTATCAAAGGCATTCTGCAGCTTTTGCAAGTGTGAAATATATGTGCTCACCATGCTGATTTAATTCAACACGCTAATACAGAGAAGCACCCCCCAAAAATAAATAATAAAAACTGTGTACCCTTCTCCTCTGTGAGGCTAACAAACATGGGTTTCACTGTCCCAAAACACAATGAGACAAAACAGAAATGATTTTGATCAGAGTGTAAAAGTATATTAATCAAAGAATTTGAGTTACTCAACAGTCTTATAGTAAAAGTGTCAAGCATAATTTTGGTGTTGTTTATATATAACGTCATAATAAATGTTAACGTCTATAGTGTTTAAAAGCGTCCTTTGTTTTACACAATGTGGTGGGTTGCCAGTTGGGCTTTTTTTGGGATTGTTTTCATAGAGCTGGTTGCTTGTTTCTATCGTGAGATCTGGCAACACTGGCCGGCATTCACCGTTTGCTTGTGGAAGCAGTTCTTGGGGAGTGGGTGTAGTTTGAAAAAATGAAAAGAGCACTAAAAAGCCGACAACCAACAATTTTTCATTGTTGGTCGACAACACTCCCTTGTAAAAAGCAGAAAAATCAAAATGAGGTAAATGAATATGTGTTGTTAGCTGATGATTTAATAACGATGCCGCTGTGTATCAGACACACTGTGAATACCAGTTCAGGGTTTAGCTAGCTGTTAGATTAAATTGGGAAATTGTGGATTTGTGTCGGAATTTCTCCTAGCCAATTTATAGTGCACCAGGTAAATACATACACTTGGAAAATTGAGAAATTTAGATGTGCCATATAATAGACATCCAAAAGTGTAAAATATTTGTTACTGTTGAAGGAAATGTGAAAAATATAAGCTTTTCTTAAAGGTTGAAGGTGCAGAGTAAATTCAAAGAAACAAATACATAGTAAAAGCATTACAATGTATTTCTAATACAGTTAAGACCAAACTACTTTGTGTTGATATGCTGTGTTTTGCAAAAGCCGACCTCATCTGTATACCAAAATATTGTAGAGTCAAATAATGTATGAGGCTGTCTCTCCAATAGATAAAGTCTTGCTGGTGTTGCAATGGCCAAAAGTCCTGAACCGAACTGAAATACTGTGGTGGGACTTTGAAAGAGCTGTGACATAAACAAGCCTGTCCTTCTTTAAAAACACGATCTCATAGGTCGTTTTTTGCAGGCATGTTTGGGTAATTTCAGTTTTATATCCTGTAGAGACAAAACGTTTTGAAGCTGTAAGTAGGTTGCCGAATTTCAGCAGGAGTTCTTTGGAGGGAAGTAGATCTCCCACTGGCTTCTGGTGAATATTTGTGGATTTTGAAAGGTTCCACAAGTAATTAACAGTAGTGTATGATGTAATTACAGGCAGAGCACAAAGTCTGCCCAACATCCAATCTAACTATATAACCATTTCCTATAAATAATCATTTCCTTGGTTCTGCAAACAAACTAAAATCTACTATAACTGCAGTATACAATCTTCAATAAACTTTAACAAATCATTGTTAAATATTGGTGTCAAGCTGAAAAGTGTAAATATGTCATCAAAAAGCAGTTTCTCCTCTTCTCCCCAAATTTCCCATAAACTCATTAGGCGATGTGTTTTGTTTGGAGTAGGTGTACCTTTTTTTTAAATTGCTCTACTAATCTTGTGTAGTACTCATCTGCAGCAGAGTGGAAGCAGCTTTCGTGATCACGACCCACACATGCATCTGGCATCACTGTCTCCATCATCTGAGTCATCAGAAAAAGCAATTATACAGCTTCTTTTTCTCGATCCCATGGCCTTTTCTGGTACAACGCACCTCAGACTTGTTTGTTGGCTGTTCTCCCTCCACTTGTTTATCTCTCTCATCCTGCCTCGGTTCATTGGCAGTTTTGGCCGTCTAGTCCGACTCATCACGACTCTTTCATTCATTCTCTATCTCTGCCCCCTCCCGTCCTCCTCCTCTATCACCAACGACACTGATTCCTCCTCTTCCTTCCTGCTCATATCTTCCTGCAGGTGTTGTTGCTTTGACCTTAACAAAAATCAGTATTCATCACAGGCAGAGACCTATCAAAATGTAAATGATGACAGGTAGAGAAGTGGGGGTAGGTGCATCATGTGCCCAATGAGCCGTGCCTCTAGGGGCCAGCCAAATTGATCTGGTGAAAGGGCTGTAAGAGCCTTCCAGAAGACAATTGGTTGATGGCTCCAATAATGTCTCTTCTATTTCCTCTCTGTGGCTGTGGCTAGCGTGGTTACCAACTCACACACAGTGGGTCACAGTGGGAGGATTTAATGGAGATAATGGCTGGTTTTGTAGCCCTGATACTGTCATCAGTGGTGCTGTTTTTCATTTTTCCCATCCACTGTGGGGAAAAGCAAGCAGCCGTATCTTATTCCAGATGCTTCACCCTTTCTGTGGGCTTATTTCAGATATGTGTGTCTGATTAGATATCATTACATTACAATAGAGACATGAGCAACTGAAGCTTTCTATTCATCCAATCCACGCCAGAATCTGAAGCAGTCTGTCAGCAGCAAGAGGAACTGAAAGATAAGCCAGCAGACAGTCTTCATGAGGCTGACTGACAGCTCAACTAAGTGGAGTAAAATAGGTTTTATGCAGGATCACTTTTGAAGTTCTGGCTAAGATATTAGCTAGATGTTCTCAAGGGATTCACAGGAACTGCCACATATTTTATCTAGCTCAGTTTCAGTTTATTTCCATTAATGAGAGATATGTTTCACATATGTTTCACAGATTACAGGCCAAAAAATCATTTACAGCAGTTTAAGTGCATTGCTACATCTGCAAGGGTGAGTGTGCAGGTGTGTGTCTTGTGTTATGCTAATCTGTCTGTGCAGGTGCCTGGATGCAATTGGTGCGGTGTGTGTTCTCCCTGCAGCGGATTGGCTGCCGTCATGAGTCACGCCCTACTTAGGCTGGACGGCGAATGCAGGGAGGAGAGAGCATCATTCGTGTCCCAAGCGTCCCACCAGCTAACCCGTTCCTAAATGTTTTGTTCCAGAGTGGGTAGGGGTGAGCTGCCAGTTTGTTTAATCAGTTTTCTCCTGTGTTGGCTTTAGGTAGGCAGGTTAGACTGTGTCATTTCGCCGGATTTTAGTTCACGTTTTGTTTATTGTTTTGGCCTTGGCTCACCCTGACGTGAAGCGCTCTGTGTGTTTTCTGTTTGTGTGAACTAATAAATCTTGGCTGGTATTTTATACAAGACGGTTGTTGTGTGGCTGCTTGGGTCTTGGGGGGGGCGAATTGTGTTCTCTCATTCATGTGCGCTCCGGTTGTTGTGTTGTTCAGTGCTTGGGGTTTTTCTTTTGCTGTGGGGGGGTATGGAGTTTTCTTTAGATGATTTTGTAACTATTTTGTCATGGGATAAGTTGGAGAAGTGTAGGAAGGCGAATTTATAGATTTTTATGACATTGCGGTAGCTTACAGTGCCTGTAAAGCAGATGTGATGGCAGCTCTGGGTGCAGGGTTAGTGGACAAAGGCGTGCGTCCTTTGCAGGGGTTTGCTAAGCAACCAGCGGTGGCTGATGCACGGTTGGCCCGCAGGCCAGCAGGCTGTCCAGGAGGCTGTCCCAGTGGTTGTCCCGGTGGTTGCTTGCTGGGCTGGAGCCGAGTGAGGGGTTAGGTCCTCTTTCTGGTATGTCCATAGAAGATCTGCATTTAACTCTGTGGTTAAAGGAGCTTGATATACAGCAAATGCATCTCCGCCTCAGATCTTTGGAGCTTGAGCGGGGAGGGCCGCCTGCCTTCTGTCTCTCTTCACCCAAACCCACACTCCACCGCTCCTGCAGTATTTGACATTGCTAAACACATAAGACTAGTCCCACCGTTTTTTGAGGCTGAGGTTGACTCGTTCTTTCTTGTTTTTGAGCGTGTGGCAGCCACGTTGAGTGGGCCTGAGGAATGTTGGTCACTGCTGTTGCAGTGCAAATTTGTTGGCAAAGCACAAGAAATATGTACAAGTCTGTCTATTAAAGATAGCCTGAGTTGAGGGAAGTCTGACAGCCAGACATTCGTGTAATTTGCATGGGAGAAGAGTGGGTCGGCTACCCAACTCTGAGGTACTGAGTAATCTGGAGTCATTCTTGGCTCATCTTTCTGCCCCTGCTAGAGCTGACATCATTGCCCTCATAGAAACCAGCTTGTTGCTTTTCTCGGATCATCGTCAACAGACATTCGTGTTATGTCATGATATTGATGTGGAGGGTCACCCACCGATCAAACAACACACATATCGCGTTAATTCCGCTAAGTGGGTGATCATGCAGCAAGAGGTAAAATATTTGCTTAAACATGGACCTGTTAAAAGGTTATTAAGGTTATTGGCAGGTGCCACTGACTCCCCCGAGCCTCAGAAATTTCTGTTTTTTTAACACCCGATCACTTTTTACAGTACACGGTAATGCCGTTTGGGCTGCGGAACGCCCCGGCTACGTTTCAGCGCTTAATGCATAAAGTGCTGGCCAGAGTTAGTGGTTATGGGGCGTATTTGGATGATGTAGTGGTTTATTCCTCTACTTGGTCTCATCATTTAGAAACCTTAACCCTTGTTTTCAACCATTTGTGGGAAGCCTCACTCACATTGAACCTGGCCAAATGTGAATTCGGAAAAGCCGCAATCACCTATCTGGGAAAGCAATTGGACCATGATCAGGTGCGACCGGTAACAGCCAAGATACAGGCTATTCTCGGCAGCCCTGTCCCACAGACAAAAAAGTGCTAAGACGATTTCTCGCAATGTGTGGGTATTATGGGGATTTTACAAGAACTTTTCTAGTGTGGTGGCTCCCCTTACTGCCCTAGTGAGCCCTTTAAATTCGTTTATGTGGACATTTGTATGTCAGACTGCTTTTGACTCCACTCCAGAAATTGTTATGCGGATCGCCAGTCCTTGTTGCTCCAAATCTAGCACTTCCTTTCAAATTGGAAGTTGATGCCAGCACCTGCAGTGCAGGGTCATTCTTCTTCAGGAAGAACAAACTGGTGTGGACCATCCTGTATGCCACTTCTCTAAAAAGTTTAGCAAGCACCAGTTAAATTACAGTACCATCGAGAAGGAAGCTCGTGCTATGATGCTGGCACTCCAGCATTTTTGGACAGAATGCTAGCCCACTTTTATGTGTTATTGTTTCCACCATTTAGGCTGAAATTGGTTTGATGTTTGAAGGCACGCAGTGATGTGAAATAAAAACTCATGGCAAATGTGTTAAACCTGAAGTAATGAGACTGTTTTGAAAATGTAAGAAGTAGAGGAAGTAGAAAATACATACATATCTGACCAATCGCCAGATTACACTCAAATACTGTATACGGGCCAACATAGATGAAAATAGGCCAAACCCATCATCGTTTTCTGCAGTTTACTGTGTACGGTTTTCATTTTTGGAACAATGCTTCCGCTTCTTGCTGAATTTATCTCCGGCAGCTTTGGCTACTTTCTACACCTGCTGTGCCGCACTCACAGCTTGTTCCTGTCTAATATCGTCAGTAGAGTAATTTTGTGAATCCATGATGGACAATTTTAGAGACCAGAGGCCATATCGCTGCAGACCACAGAATAGCGCAGTGGTGTCGATACCTCGGCCATCGGCGGTCAGACGGCAGCGCTCCAATTACAAAATTTAAGGATTATGGATTTTAAGAAAATCTTTTTATAAAAAAAAAGGTCTTTTTGTATTTCAAATTCAAACTATGCTGTCCATGTACTGTCTGCTGTGCATACTTAATACTTGAAAAACAGAAAGAAAAATGACGGCTCACTGCACCCAGACAAAATAGAAAATTAAAGTAATGAGTCAGAATCTGTTTAGAAACAGGACTAATGACACGCAGATTGTGGGCTTCAAAACTACTCCAGGCTCATGGTTAATATTTTGAAACAGATAGAGACTAAAGGTCAGAATCAACATAATTCAATTATTTAATGTAATAATAATAATACAGTCTTACTGTGTCTTACCCTGGGAGTGGGACCTGTCCCGGACTCATAACATTAATAACACTGTGAAGAAGGACAGACAGCATCTCTACCTCTTCAGGCAGCTGAGAGACTTCAAGCTCCCACTCAAGGTGCTCAGGAACTTTTACACCTGCACCATCTTGCGTGGGAGCATCAGCACCTGGATGGGAAACTGCACTGAACAGGACTTCACGGCCCTCAAAAGGGTGCTTCATTCAGCTGAACGGACCATCAGAGCCACCCTCCTTGACCTACAGGACATTTACTCTAAGCAGTGGTTGTTAAGGGCTAAGTTGATCCTTAAACAGCCCCAGCCACTCCAGACTCTCTTCTCCCTGCTCCCATCAGGCCGGTGCTACCGGTGGCAGAGAACTAAGACTGAAAGCTTGAAGAGTTTTTATCCACAAACTGACCATCTCCTCAACTCGGAGCCCCGAACTGACTGTTATGTAAATTATTCTATTCTGTTTTCACTATACCATGCCATGCACTTACTGACACAGCTGCAATAACATACTCTTGTTTAAATACCAACAACTAGAATTTTATATTTTCACCCTAGATGTTTCTATATTTTTATCTTGTGAATTACATATTTTATTCTTATTTATATATTTCTACAATGTGTCAATTACTTATTTTTATTCTTACTTATATGTACATTTACTACTTACTATCGGCTGCAGGTACAAAATACATTTCACTGTGCATATGACAAATAAACCTTATCTTATCTATCTATTTTATGTTACGTTTACACAAAACTCATGACCATAGGTGAGGGTAGGGAAGTAGCTTAACCAGTAAATCAACAGCTTCACTTCACTTTCTCTTTTCATCACAATGGACCGCTACAGCATCTGAATCGCTGCAGCCACGGCCCCAGTCTGTTTGTCAATCTCCCACATCCGTCTACCCTCACTTGTGAACAATACCTTGAGATACTAAACTCCTCCACTCGGGGTAGAAACTCATCCATGAGTCGGAGACAGGACCATATCATCTACAAAAAGCAGAGATGAGATGCTAAGGCCACCAGCAACAATATATTTTAAGTTAATGATGCTTTTGAATACTGGAATAATTTTGAAAATAACATCAGTCACTTCCCTTCATTTTTGCTTTTTTATGCAAAAGCACACAAAATATACCAATATTGTACATGTGAGCTTTTGGCTAAATACTTAAATGTAGGCTGAGTCCATTGATTTGAAGTGCCGGCTTTGACATTAAGAATGCCATTCTTATAATCAATCTTATAATGTGGCAGCCCACCAATCGCAAACCAAGCATGTTCACTACATGAATTACATGTGCTCTTATACAATTCCTTTCAGAGATGACTGAACCTATCTTTGAACAGCTCCACTAACAATGATGAAACCTAACTGTTTCAGCAAATTGTAAACCCTGCAGGATGGTCTTTTCTACTCATTTAGAAGCTGCTTTTGTGGACTGATGCAAGCACTAACAAAGATTCCCTAATTCCCAGAGGAAATGAGTATTGAATATACTTACAAATCCTTGGTGCCAAGCTTACAAAGGCTATACCATGATTATCAGAGTCGCTGTTCTAGCTCAGCTGCTAATTGAGGTTGTGTAACCATTTTGGGTCAAATCTGAAGGAGCACTTTAAAAATGCATTTACAGCACACTGAATAGCTACTTCAAATGACCTTGCCTTCACCATTGCCAATAAAAAAATGAGATTAATACATTCAAATAGACTTAGAATAAGATACATGTTAAGCTGCATCAATAAGAATTCCCATAAAGGCTTATCAAAGCACTCCACATGGCAAGTATAACCCTAAAAAGACAAAAATGTTAAAAACTAACTGCTTCAAAATGTCTGAAAATGGCTTGAAAAATGGTCAGTATAAAGCTTACAATGACAAGAATGAGGTTAAAGTAACTCTTATGCATGTAAAAAGAAGAATAGTATGGTATTTACTAGCTAAGGGACAAAACAATATCTGTAGATCTAAATTGGCAATAGTTAAAAAAAAACACTGAGGTAAAGGCAAAAATATTTCCCCATCCAAATTTTAATATCACTCTGTTACTATTAAATAGTCAAGTTCCATTTATATAGTCCTGTGTAACGATCCAGCACTAAACACACTTTAATCAACACTTTCAGAGAAACACTGGAGTAGAGCAAGTACTACACTGTGAGTGTGCATTTGTAAAAGTCACATAGTCTGAGCTCTGTACTGTAATAATCAATAAATGTGGTTGGTCCTAACAAACTGTTAGGAAAAGGAGAAACACAATAATAAACTTTGCCACTAGAGGATGCTCTGTCTCTGTGTGAAAGCAATGGCTAATAGTATAAGCCAATGTACATGTATGAAGTACTTATATGTATTATATATTGTTATATATTTTTATCTCTGTATATTATTGAGTCATCTGGAAAAGACTTTATTCTAATGTGCTGATTTTTTTCCCCCAAAAGTATTAACAGCTCCCTCAGCAGTAATTTTCAGCAGTAATAACCAGCTGCATAATTGCATTACAAAAAAATCTAGAAATATGTGAAAGTAAAGGTTTCACAAAGTTTCACAAAAAATGAGGGATTTGATCGGGTCAGCCAGGCACAGTGCTGGAGTTCAATGGGGAGAATTTTTAGGATGCATCCAGAGAAAGTGATTGCAGTTCTGTCTAAGGTGGAAAGATTACCTTTCTGCTGGGGGGAAAAAAAAAAAAGGAGAGTCCAACTTGAGAAGGGGTTGAAAAGTCATGACAGGGCAGTGATGATCAGTTTACCACAGAGAAAGAAGAGATGCTAGGGCAGGGGGTTCGGCAGAATTGCAGGCTAACAACAGTATTTTGATCTGAGCGTAAGCAGCCACTGGGTGCCAGCACAGTTCAGATAGGGGGAGGGTTGTATTGGAGGATTTATGGAAGCTAGGGACAAGTAGGGCTGCAGTACACTGGGCAAGCTGAAAGGGTATCAGAGTGGATGAAAGAAC
>VUQJ01038076.1:8941-19277 GCA_015108635.1 Andinoacara biseriatus | reverse complement strand
CTTTGTTGCCTTGAAGAGAACGCTTAATCACCTTGAACGAGATCTCCTCTGGCATTGACCACTGAGCAGCTCAGGGCTGCGTACGAGGATATGTGTGGTGCCCAATCATTTGGAGCATGAAGAACAGAAAGAGTTTGCAGATTAAGGGAAGCTCAGGGGATTAAGGTCATTTCCTGTGTGTAAGCTGTAAATTAGTCCTGTGGTACCACAGGGAAAAAACATATCAAGTACCACCGTCCTGCTGAACTCAGTTTACAGAATTAGGTGGTCGCTCATCTTCAGATCAATGTTCCTAAGACCCAGAAATACTTTACAACCAACTGATGTTCACACCCGGGGTCATATTTTTGACATTGCTGATGTGCACCCAGAAGAAATCTATGAAAGACGAGGCACTAACAACAGCTTTAATAAACTGCAGGAAGTGCCGATTGTTATGTAGGTTTAGTCTAAATGCGAAGCCAAATCTTGCAGGCAGTGCTAAAGAAAGGTAGATGCATTTTTGCATGAGCGAAAAATGTCTCAGTTTGATTGGATAATTTGTTTTAACTCTTACACCGTGTGAGTCCGTGCATGCACTATCAGCAAAACGAAAAGACACCCTCTTCAGAGGCACGCTACTGCTGCTTAATTGCTAGCTGGCTACGGCTAATGTATGTTTAAAGTTTGTGCATGAATTTATATGAACTGTAGAACCCAGCAAATGTTCAAGTTGGATGATTTTCACGTGTGCATGCTGATGTTTTTTCTTATCTAAAGAAAATACTCCACTTGACAAACAGACTAAACGTATTTCATCGAGCTGGGAAAATGGCCACCACAGATTCATAAACGACTGAACCTGTGGTTCCGTATGAATTGGAGTCATGTGGTACTGAGGTGTCCAGGAGCCAAATATTTAAGGCTTTAAGGCCACATGTTCATTGATTCTGTCATTTTCCATTGTTTTAGCTGACGGTTGTGAGCTAGCAGACGTCTACGGTTAGCTTCTTATTTCTAACCCAGTCAGTTTGCTCCCATTGGTAACAGCTTTGGTTGCTTGAGTTGAGATTAATTCAAGTTTGGAGTAGTTTAATCAAATCACTAACAATTATTACACTTAACATTGCTGCAAATCTCCACCGCATTGTGTCTAATTTCTGTGTCGCTGCTAGTCTCAGTATCAGCCGTATTTTCTTCCCGCTGCGTTTTTACTGTTACCAGAACAGGGATTTTCTCCAGTCTGGACTTCAATTACCATTTGGTTGCAGCTTGAACTAGTCCACTTGAAATCAAAGAGCCTAAACCAGAGGTCCAAATATATGAAGGCTGCCTCTGTGACCATACAAACTGCTATTCCTCTGATCTGCCAGAGCATAGGATACACAAGAGGACTTTAGCATGTCTCACCATCAAAAAAAACTACACAATAATGCATTTAGGGTGTCAAAATAATCTGGCAGTATACGTTTATTCGTTTACAGCTCCAAAGCTGTGGTTTGTACAGCCACATATGCAGCGCAGATAATCAGAAGCTGGGCTTCACTTCCACTGACATTTATTTTGCCTTGTCATGACTCTGCTCTCTTCAGCTCCCCACTCTTATCTACTCATTTATCTGCAGTCTCCCTTTGCCCTTTCTGTGTAGCATTTTCTGTCGGATTTATCTCTTCTAGTCACTCACGCTTTTCTCCTCTCGTGTTTTTCTAACAGCTCTTTGTTGGTTGATTAATGGCCTCTATGACTTGCTCACAGACCAATGACTGTGGAAAACGTTGGTACAGAAACACTAGACAGAGTAGCTTGTTTGCTTTGAGTACTTTTAATATAACACAGACTGGCAGCATTGTGCTGAATAGGTTTTGAAAACAGTGGTATTATTTAGAGTGTGTGTAAGTAAGAGTTGCCAAGTATCCACTACTCTGTGTGTGTTTGTGTGCGTGTGCTATTGTAAATGTGCATGTTCACAGTCACCACTGTTTGACAAAACCAGAATAATGAGCGCTGTTCCTCAGTGAAGGAAATTCAGTGACTGTCACCACCACCCTGTAACCTCCACTGACATTAAAACACAACCCAGTGTGAAACAAATCCACTTCCTGTCTCAATAATGCCGCAGAGCAATGCACATTCTGCTCCATCAGCTATTCACCAAAATGCTGGAATGATGCATCTTTCCTGCAAAGTGCTGCTTCATAGCGCGTTCCAGATGAAGTTGCAAGTCGGAATTTTCAACTGGAACGTCCCCTCAAGTCGGACTTCCAACTTAGAAAGTTAGAGCAGCACCAATCTGTAGGTCCACCGTTGTGTATTTGTGACTCGCTAAAGAAGGCTCATGTAGAGCACTGAAAAAGCTCTATAAATGAACATGCTGCAATTCCGGAACAACGTTATTCCCAGCTCTGACATCTGAGCTCCGAGGCAAAGGAAACATAGCATCAGTGTACAGGTTTATACTGATTAATTTTGCACTTAACAATTTAAGCTTAGAATAGGATAGAATGCCTTTATTACCATTATACAGGATGTATAATGAGATTAGAGTTTTGTATAGTAGCGAGTTTGTGTGTGTTTGCATATTCGTCTACACAAATGTGCTTGTGGTCAGTCCACCAAAAAGTCCATCATGTAGTTCAGCGTGGATTTTGCTGCGAATAGGTCAAATGCTGATTGGATGAAAAGTGGACGGGAACAGAGAAGGAAGTAACCGAGGAGTTCACCACGAATGGGAGAAGCATGAAAAACATCAAAGACAATCAAAAACAGCATGAAAAGCTCAGACCGGCTGCAGTGGACACTTTTTTTGACACTTGGTTTCACTTCAGCTTTTTGTACGTTGTACCTTTGATCTCCTGAAGCCAGAGTTGCCCACACACACCAGCTGATTGTGTGTCCTCTGGTGACACTAAACGGCTACAGCATGTAGACAACGCTCGTCAAAGTGGTCCGTAGGCTTTGAGTAGAAGGCCCATTATGGCCGCCGTATGTGACACCACCGTGATTCTGCTGCTGAGGCCACAACAAACTTGCTGCAGGATTCTCCTGAATGACAAGTGTCGACACTCAGACAAAACCTCCGTATCAGGGTGGAAAAGTCTCATCTTTTCAAGCCGTGGCAACATTTCGCTCTGTATAATCTGGAAATCTTGGAGCTTCAATAACATGCCAGTAAAAACCAACCCAACTGTACACTCGTGCCTTCAACCTGTCCTGCCGGCTGCACCACCCATGCGAAGCAGCAACAGGTTTGAGAGATGCACGGCGAGCCAAAACAACACCAAAGCCTGGCTCGCTGCTTTCATCGTGACGTCAGCGTTGGTGTGTGATGCCATTTTGCGAGAGCAGCAACGGCAGCTATAATGGGCTCTTAGGCCCAATAAAAAAACATGAAAAAGCGATTGCTCAACTTCACACAACTAGACTTGGCATCATTAGTATATCGCCTCCTAGCAAAATGTAATGTTTGGGATTATTTGACACCTAAAGGGTTAGTGACAGAGTGCATCCAGCTGTTCATGGTTGTCTGGTAACAAGAAACACAGTTTTGATTATTGCTGATGGAAGTTAGCTTTGATTCATTGATTCAGTTTTGGTAGATGGGCCAATTTTTTTTTTTTACTGGAGACTCGATCATTGCTGCTGATTGTAATTATACCGTATTGTGATCTCTTTGCTTCCAAATACTTTTGTGTTTCAAGCCAAGTAAAACTAATTTAAGTTGGTAATTTGCAAATAGGTAGTTAAAAGCTGTCACTAGAATAAATACTCTTTTAAGAAAATGACACAGATTAAGGAAGGTTGTAGATTACAGTGTACCTCAGTTAAAATGACAGGTCAGCTGGTTTTGGTAGTCATGCTGTGCTTTGTAGTATTTAATACTCGGCCATTAGCCGTGATCTGCTTTCACTTTTTTTATGACTCTTTTACGCCTTTTGGTTAAGAGCCTTTGGTATATGCCAAAATGGGAAAGTGTGAACATAAAAGAATCAAGAAGTGCTAACAGTAAAGCCAGTGACCTATCTGTGCCACACACACACACACACACAGAAATGTTTTCAGTGTTCCTCTCCTGGTCACAGACATCTCTCTGTTCTTGGGGTGAAGCTCACTGTTGGCTTCATTAAAACAAAAGTGGCCTTGAAAATACTCCAAATGTGAAAGCGCAGAATCCCTGCAGAGCAGAGAGGAAATAGAACGACAGAAAGATAGAAGAAGAGCGGGAGAGTGACAATGAACCGCCAAATCCTGGATTAAAAAAAGAGATGGACCCATCAAAATTAGAGGGTGGAACTGGATATATTAACGTCTCCATGATTCGGTTCCATTCAGTTCATTTATATAGCGCCAAATCACAACAACGGTCCTCTCAAGGCACTTTATATTGTAAGGTAAATACCCTTTAATAATACATGAAAAATCCCAAGAATCAGACGACACCCTATGAGCAAACAGTTGGTGACAGTGGGAAGGAAAAACTCCCTTTTAACAGGAAGAACCCTCCATCAGAACCAGGCTCAGGGAGGGGCTGTCATCTGTTGAGACCGGTTGGGGCTGAGGGGAGAGAGAGGACAAAAGACACACTGTGGAAGAGAGACAGAGATGATGATAATAATAATAATAATAATAATAATCCATAAAGACCAAATAAGTGAATACTATGAAAATAGTTTACAGATGGATGGATAAAGCATGTGAAGATTACACTATGAAACAAGCCATTATCCAAAGATTTGTAATTAATCAAGGTACACATATAAATACCACTGTCAGTTCTACCAGGAACAGGAAGTGATACGATACCAGGCTGAGAGCCAACACCAGGTGAGAGTGTGTGTCCAAACTTTTGGCTGGTGGATAACAAATATTTCTGTCTTGAGCAGGATGAATTTGACTTGTAGACGAGAGGTGCACCTAATCCGAAAAAACCCAAAAGCTAACCTATCAAAAACAAAACTCAAAATTTTCATGCATATGTTTAAGTTTAATGAAGTCTGTCTAGCAAAGTGATGTGAAGGGATCATATATGCCGCTCCAGCATATTTCATGTCTACAAGTTTTAAGTTTTTAATGCATCATTTGATTAAAAAACACATTAAGGTAACACGCTCAGCCACGTATAGTAGCAGGTATCTCTCAGTCTGTCATGGGAGGGAAGAAGGGAATCCTCCCCACTTGTCATCATATCCCATCTTGTACTCCCTTCCAGATCTACCTTAACTCGTGCACTCCTGTGCAGGGAGCTCCGTGAAAGACAAATGAAAAGGATCCAGATCATCAGATTATCCATCATAAGGACCGCCATAAAAACAAATTCTAAAAATATTACTACCGAGCATCAAAAACACACCTGATCATCTCTCATCAGGTAAGATCTGCAAAAATTTTTTTAACTTGTTGAATTGCAGTCATGCAGTGCGGCTGCTATCTGCGACAATTGCTGGAAAGCTTTGAAATGCAGAGTACCTGCAAAGAAATGCTACGCTCTCAGTTTGTTGACTTTGCAACTGACGGCGCAGCTGCTACAGAGGAGCAGCAGCACTCCTGATAAATCAAAAACCTTCCATCATTCACTGCGTGAAGCACAAGTTGCGACCTGCGGTCCATGTTGCTGTAAAAACATTACAGAGATAAGTCATTCAGATTTGCATAGGTGAGGGTAAAACCGGGGTAACGCTCCATAGATGACCCTCCGCAGGAAAGCAGCAAAACAAGCTCGGACGTCCGTCATTGAAGCAAACCAGCATGAATATAATGTAACTGCCTATTTATATACTAGTAAAGCTGGAAATATATATAGAGGTTTGCAGTCCTGTTTTGTTATTTATTCACCGGGCTCACAGCATGTTGTGCTGTTGCGATTTGAAATGATTTCATATTCAAAGTGGAAGTTGAGCAGGATGTATTGTGGCGCGTTAAAACGGCATTTAAGCTTTTCTCTTTATTTGTATCCGCAGATTCTCCAAGAAGACAGGACAAAATGGTTGAACTTCATAATTATCTCCATGAACAATAACGTACAGACTCCAAACTCTATAATGACATGTTGTCACTCCCCATGACTTCTCCCTTCCACTATATCTTAAACTTTTAAATAAAGGAAATTTAGCAGAAATATTATTAGGAAAATGGTTGTTTTCAAACCCAAACCAAGATTACACTGATGTCATTACCAGGCTTTTTCCCTCTCACAGCTCTTTTGAAACCAAACAATACGATATACAACAGCTTTCACAGGCTGAATAGTCCTAATATTCTGTGTGACGAGCAAATGCCCAAAATTGGTGCAATGTTATTATCATCAAATCATTCGGCCATCGAATTTACGAGTACAGCTAACGAGACAATAAAAGAGGAATATTATACGATATTATGCCATTCAAAGGAGACTGAAAAACATTACATCCAGTTGGCATTAGGAGTTATTACACCTACACACACAACTGACTATAGATATAGCATGAGAAAATTACAGCTAAATTATGTAAGATGAAAACACCAATGAGGTCACTTTAAACTCTATTGCGTATGACACCCACCTCCTGCCGCCACACACACACACACACACACACACACACACGAACAGAGTGAGGCGGCAGAATATTTGAAGCAGATCAGGCAGACACACCTGAGAACCTGCATGCTCTGTTTGAGGAGGGAGACCTGTTGTTACCTGCCTTTAGGCTGGGTTCACACTCACATACACGCAAATACGCACACGGTCTGTGGCTAAACAAACCAACTATCCCAGGTGTGTGTGACTGTGTGTCACACTGTGTGTGTGTGTGTGTGCGTATGTGTGTGTGGGCAGGCGAACCCTCCATCAGCATCCTGTCACACACAAGATGTTTATCCGATTTGTCAAGATAATCTTTCCTCAAACTGGCTGTCAGGGAGGGTGCCTCGGCTCTCTCTACTGCGTATTCACTCGCACACACCTGGGGGAAGGTTCACCGATACCCACTGCTTGGCTTGAAATGGAGACCCTCTCCTCCATCTTCCTGGCAGGTAGCTCGTATGTGTTTCTTTTTGTCAGCATATAGCACTCAAACCTGAGGTCAGCTGGTTCTAATTTTTAAATTTCATCTAGAATTGGTTTGCCCCCCCCTTACATTTTAGTAAACTTCAGCTTCCCAGTTTTGATAGTATAAATGTGTTGTTGTTCTGGCCAGGCTGGAGGAAAAGAGGAAGACCACAGAGAAGGTTCATGGAGGGTTGGTGTGACAGAGGGACGGGATGAGATGGAGGCAGATGATCCGCTGTGGTGACCCCTAAAGGGAGCAGCTGAAAGAAGAAGAAGCTTATTCCAGTAGAGTCCAAGGTAACATTACTGAAATGGAAATAAGCACTACAGGTACATTTTAAACATCCTAAATATAGTTTTTAATTTTTTCTTTGTTGTGCTGATTAGAGGTCATCATAATTCTGTTTGATATGCTAATGAGCTCAGAAGAATAACACAGAAACCTGGAGAATTTCAAAATAAAAGACCCTGTGAAGAAAAAGGTGGTGAATGTTCTTGGTTATGGGTGCGTGCACGGACACAGACACCACAGTAACTCCTGTCCATGCCTGAAGGGTGCGAGCTTGATGCTCTGCGGTGTCGTCTGTCCACAGGGTGAAAATAAATAAATAAATTGGCTGGCAGGCAGACATCTTTTAGCAAAAAATGTCAGATATTTGATGAATCTGAGAATCTCAGATTTGCAGATCAGCTGTTTGGGCTCTGCGTTGGTGGTTGGACAAAACAAGGCATCTGATGGCGTCACAGTCTCCAAGAAACCGTGAGGGGCATTCGTGATATTACATAATTCAGACAGTCAGTGATTACTAACAATGAAAAAACTTCACTGATAAAATGATGCTTGTCGCTTCCAATTACTCACCTTACTGTGTGAAAAGTTCTGGTTGTGGTTCCCCTTCTGTTGTTCAAGAGGAAAATATGCACTTTATAAAGACACTGCTGTGCCAGAAGTTTTGGATCCTCAGCTAATTAGAAGCATTAGCCCTGATATGACTGAACAGCTTATTCCCCAACTCAAATATTAAAATAATATGTTGCTAATATTTGAAAATGTAATAGTTTTTTGACCTTGAATCTGGGCCAAAAGAATAAAAATGAGAACAGAAACTCTGCCAGGTCGACTTCCTGTTCATAGATTACCGATCTGTTGAAAGGACCCGGAACAATGACTGATAATTTCTATTTAGGATTAGACTTAATGTTGTCAGTTATACCTAAATAAAACTGGCACAGTGATTTGCATAAATAAGCAAACCCAGGCGATGCATGCACACTTGCACACGCGCACTCTCTGTCCCTGCGCTCACACGCAAATGTGAACACGCGTGCCTAAAGTCAAAAATCCAGGAATGTTGCAAAGCTGATGATTTTCTAATGAATGGTTTCATTGGCCATGGTGAGGATTAGCATAAAGGGATTGGAGGGAAATATTTACATGGTTTTAATGATTCCTAAACTTTATATTTAGAGGTCTGTCTTATCGGCTGCAATCATCTCCCAGCTTGGAAAACAAATCGCCGAGTCGAACGGCGGCACAATTACACGCCTCTGCCACGTGCACGTTGGTCTGTCGCCTCTGACAACATCTGCACTCTTAATGTGTAACATATTAAAATGTCTCTGGAAGGGGGAGATGAAAGACTTAAACACTTTAAGTCTCGGGCACATCCCTCATCAAACATTTTAACGCTCACTTATGAGTTTAGCTTTCTTAAAAGAAAAGAACAGAAGGCTTCGTGGGGATGTATGAAATCCTTCTCACACTTCCAACTGTTTTTTTTCCTCGGTTCGGAACATTTTGCCAACATGTGAAAGTGCAGATTTGCTTGTGATTGTTGAGCTACGCTTAAATTAGCGTTAAGGCTGTGACGTGCTTGGCAATATTTTGGATTTTTGGAGCCACATTATTTCCGGAGCCAAGAGGAGCATTATTCAATTTGCTGCACACTTGGGATGAGCTCCAGTAAGTCCGAAAGGTGGATCGTTCCTGACAAGACTGGCACACATCAGGGGGACGCGTGGGTTCACCAAAGTGTTATTTTGCAAAAAAATGATATTTGCAGCAGAGGGCGCAAAGTTTTCAGCTCACTTTCAGCCTTCAAAGTGTTTTGGAACAACGCCGTGCACAGATAGTTTGGTAATTGGTTATTGTTTTGGTAATTATAAATTAGGTTTGCTTCAGTGAAGTGCACTGAAAAATATAGAATGAAAGATTTCAGCCATAAACAGCCTACAAGATTACTGTTTTATATTGTGATGCACAGTCATTGTCGAAAGAGCGACAAAGTCTGTGGTTAAAGGGTGGAGTAAGTCAGCTGTTAGGAAGTCAGTCAGACTGGTTTGGATCCAAGAAGTTTCATTTTCACTTGTTTGTTATGTTTAAGAACAAAAACCACTTGGTTAAATCTCCTCAAACTCTCTACAGAATCACAGATGTTTGACTCAGAGACCAAACGAAGCACACGAGGCATCACTCGTTTAAGAAGTGATTACATGACCTACGGTTACTTTATTCTGACATGTTGTGATTTTGTATGTGATGATGCGTAACTTGTTCATTTAAGGACGTATATGAATATACAATCATGTGACTTTGAGCCACGGAGATCATGATTTCAGCCATATGTCCTGTCATCACAAAGATGTCACCGTCTTTAGTCAATAAAGTAGTTTGAGTAGCCAGAAATGAAGCAGACCGTAACTATAGACCACAAAATGAAACCATGAGTTGATTAAAAAGAAGAAGAAAACAAAAACGTTTTGTTTTAAAAACTTGTTGCCTTGTTTTTTTTTGTTGCTGAGGCATTTTGCCCACCTACGCTGCTCAGCCTTTAATGTGCGTTATCAGACTTCAGGGGAAAATGAGATGGCTTGAAAGCTGCAGCTTGAAAACCAAACACACAACAGTGGTGAGGCTTTTCTTATCGGGTCTCCAGGAGAGCTCCAAAGGCAGATATTTGACTTGGTGGCAGCATATTGCTTTAAAACTAGTTGTAGCCTGCTTTTTGTCTTTATGTCCTGTCTTGTGTCTTTGCCTCTCTCTGTCACACACACACACACACACACACACACACACACACACACACACGTTCTCCTTTGAGGGGAATACACGCTCCAAAACAGAACGGTCTTATCTTCATCTGTGTTTTGCTGTTTTAATGAATGTTCGGATGTTTTTCCTGGAGCACGGAGTGAGGTAAGTAGCCCACACACACACACACACACACGCACACACACACGCACACACACACACACACACATATACTGGCATGCCAGAAGGACTATGGGACAGGTTAGGCAAGTTTTTTTCCACTAGACTGGGACTGAACATGAGTT
>VUQJ01038059.1:37171-47562 GCA_015108635.1 Andinoacara biseriatus | reverse complement strand
CACTGTAAAACATGGAAGAGGCTCAGTTTGATGCATCTGGGACACAATGAAATGAGTACAATGAAATCAGATGATCTTCAAGGTACTCTTCAGAGAAATACTGTGCAGTGTCAGGGAAAAGGATACCAATAATTATGGTTAGTTTTTCATTTAGTTTGGTATATCATGTCAGTTACCAAAGTACACGAAGGCCAATGGTGGACGTTGCCACGGCTGCCCTTTGTCAGCTATTATGTGCATGACTTCTGTTGACTGAATTATAGGAGAAGCCAAAGTGCAGTGGTTGTCCAATTTGATTTTGAATTGCACAGTGAAAAGTGAAGCCTCTGAACCTCCAGCTGGAAGGGAGCCAGCTGAGGTGGTTTTGGGAGTCTGTCTAAGATGCTTTCTAACTGAGGTGTCCAACCAAGAGGAAACCCTGGGGAAGACCCAAGACTTGCCGGAGGGAAAACATTCCTTGGCTTGTGAACATAAAAATGAATGAGTGTATGGATAGCTGGATGGATGCGTAAACACCAAATTTCACTGCAATCCATCCAGCATTTTAATGAGATATTTTCCTCTGGAACAGTAGTGGACAGGCTGGTTGACCAGCGTTACTGTCCCTCGAGCCAAAGCCATCTTCTTTTTGAAGATTAGAAAGATTCGCATGCATGCTGCACATGGACCGACCGTGACCACAATTAAGTCCTTAAGTTCCAAGCGATCAAATTACATTCCCAACAGTTTGTCAGTGTTGACTAGAGCATACAAGCTTAGACTTTTGCTCCAAAGATATTCATAAACGGTAAAAAAAAAAAAAATCTCTGAAGTGGGAAAGTTTCGCACGGCACATCGAGCGAGAGCTCGATTTTTTTTTTCCCCAATTCATATCTGCTGTCTCAAAAATACATAAAAGCATTTTATAGCTTCATAACATAAAGTGTTATAGTTGTTGCCCCTCAGCAGTGTTGAATTGTGTTGCTGCGTGTGTATCAAAAGTGAATGAAGCAGGAATGCTGTGTTGCGGTTGCGTTAACTGAGGTAGATATACAGCTTGTAAACATTTTTCTGTGGTTCTGTTTGAACTATAGACAATTATAGGAACTCATGGCTGCATTTTCCTAGGAGGAAAAAAAAAAAAAAAACGTCTTCAGCCAACAGCTGTCATCTCAACACTGTTGCCGGGTCTGTCTTCAGCGCCATAGAAACTACCTGTCTCAAGCTATTTGCAGTGTTTTGGTTTGGGTGCTGCCTTTATGCAACGCTGCCACAGCTCTCTCTCTCTCTCTCTCTCTCTCATATCACAGAATGAGTCACATCTTTCCAGAGTTGCTTAGCATTAACGTATTTGCCCTGTTATCGTATACAGCAGAGCTGGTCCCAAATACTTGACTGGGGTTTGACGACCAAGAAAGTGGCCTCTCACCACTTTAAACCCATTGTCTGTGTAAATGGTTCCTCTTAAGCCCCAACCACTTCAAACACTTTACAGCTGGCAAATGTACAAAAAGAAACAGAATAATGAAGATCCCCTTCAGACTTTTTACAGTAAGCTCGCTCTTTCAACTCTTCTATGTGGCTGTGTGTCATCTTAGGCAATGAAGCTGACTTTGTAGTTGTTAACAGGAAACTTTTGGTGCTTCTACAGTGATTGTCAGGCTTAAGAGGCAAAAAGGTCAAAGTCATTCATTTTTCAAAAAAGCTACTCTTTTTCTCAAGTGCTCATATTTGCAGTGTAAACTTACCCCCATAATATTGTTTATATGTGCTTGCTTCGAGGAAATGTATCATTTTTGAAACACTGGGATAAAACTGCTACCAGTAACAACCTCAAAGTTTTCTTTTGGCCTAAACTCCATAGTAAAAAAAAAAAAAATCTTCAGATTTATTCGATTTGAAGCTGCACTGCACAATGCCGAGCTCTTCGGTGTCCTCGCAGCTTCACAAAAGATTTTTGAGGCCATTAATTTGGATGCATGACCTGCACCTTCACTGTTTAGATTCAGACTCATTAACTCTGTCTAAAGGCAGCTGCTGTCAGGAAAAATCTAAGCCCAGCGAACAGCAGATGGACAACGCAAGCGAGGAAGTGTTGGCGCATTTAGCAGCTAAATAGACCACAATTACAGCGGCTTTGGCAGATGCACATTTTTTATCCATTTGTGTTGCACGCTTATACTCGTGTGGGCGCTGTGATCTAATATACTTACCAGTCACTTCTGAGAGAGAGATTTGATGTTAACTTTAACACAGTTAAATAGAGAATATAATCCAATTTCATCTGTTTTCAAAACAAAAGACCCCAGTTAGACGCTTATGAAACTTTCCCAGTGCATGCTATAAAAATAGAATACAGGTTTCTGGCATAACTTTGTCTGAAAGGGTTAAAGCTCCAGCAACACAAGCTCAGCTTGTGGCTTTCATCAAAATACTGTCTGGAAAATTTTGTTGCAGTCCAAGTGCACATTTAACAGTTATGGCATCTTCTGCAACAGCATCATCCTCCCTCAGCGTCTCAGCACAGAGTATCACTGACCTGACCTCCCTGATCCAAATCTAATCAGCTACAGTATGCAGATTCACGGAGACCCCAACTCCAATAAATAAACTATTTGTTGACAATGTTTTGGGCTGTCCGTGATCCAGTCGGTCTGCTGAGACCTACTGGACCAACAACATAATTTTGCGGTTGATTTTTGTAAAACTACACCAACTCCAAACAAACTTAGGGGAAAAGTATCTCTTTCCTTGTTGTTCCAGAACCTGTGAGCTACATGCAGTTTTTAAACAAACAGATCAGCCAGTTGGAGTGGAAGCTGCATTTCACCGCTGCGGCAGGCCGAGGAGGATTTACCAATAAACCGGTAAAAGGAACAATGAACTTTGGACTTCTTTTTGCCTCGTGGTCGGAATTAAATGTTAACATTACTCTGTGTGCCTTTACACAAACACAGGGGCGACCTTTTGCAAGCATATTTAGCACTTACACTTTAGTTTAAAGCATAGCAGCAAACATGTCGTTATAAAGGCTGTTCACGTGGACAGTATGATGTTGGAAATGATAAACTGGATAAACCCGTCAAAAATAAACATGAGAAAAGAGGTCCCTTGGACTGACGAAGAGTAGTGGATTTAAAGAGGGACCACGGGACCCAGGTGTCCCTTACTATCCTGACTACATGCTCCCCCTACCTGCTAGAGCATAGTACTGCACCTTATAGACAGACAAGCATGTACACCTCATATCAAATTTGTGAACTGGATTTGTGTATTTTAGTAATAATTCACTTTCATCCTCTGTGGCTGAAAACAACCATCCAATCAGCCACGCTCCCCTCCTGCCTTCGGTTCCCTGGTTGTTTTCCTCCATCTGCAGACAGGCTTTCCACCTGTTTCCTAGTTTGTTTTCCGGCATGTTGTTTATTTTGTTTTCTTACCTTTGCTCTTTGCTTTGATTTTTGTATTTACTCATTCATATTTCCAGCTAAATCTTTGTTTGTGTTTTGATTGTTTCTTTTTTTCCTGCTGTTGTCACATGTGACCTCAAACCTGGGTATCCTGGGCAGGAGTTCGATTCTGTGCTTTTGATCATATTACATATTTACATCATTATATCCATCAGAGTGCACTTAAAGCAGGCCTTGTTCTCAGGAGACACTTTGGGCCGTGTCACTGCAGGGCTAACGAATTAGCCCTAATTAATGGGAGAATTTCATTTAGCTGCTTCACTTTTATGGTCCTCTGATTATGCTTGGAGGAAATACTGGGTGTCTCTGTATGATAGTGTTAGGTCATAAGGTCATATGTAAAGTGTGTCGACTGACTCGCTCTCCAGGTCTACTGGAGCATTTGAAGAGCTGAGAGCCTTTGTAAATGTTTAACCTGAATTTAATTATTACTACTCCCACACAGGATATGTGATTGGTTCAGTTAATTCCTGATCCATAATTTTTATAGAGTATTCCTGCTAACAGATAGCCAAAGAAACAGGATTTATAGTGGAATATTTGTGGGAAGGCTAGTTGAAATCAAAATTTAAGTCCAGTATCCACCATACAGACCGCTATGTTCAATTCCACTTTCCTTCCCTACTAACCACGAGTATGCAAATGGAAATTAAATTAAATTTGCTTAAATGCGGACCATGCATCATTTTCTGGCCTGTTTTTTTTTAGGCCAAGCCCAATCACTGATTGATTGGCCACTAGAGAAACTCTCCCTCTCACAAATACCCAAATTGCTGGCAGCAGCAGACTTAAAATAATGTTGTGGACTGTGAGTACAGGCTTTCAGCCTTTCAAGTAAGTCAAATAAATTTGTTTTGAACAAACATTCCCTGCTGCTCAACAGATCTTCCCTGCATAAATACAGTACATGCTGAAATGTTAATGGCTAATCCAAATATTGCTGCATAACGATGCATCCATGTCTCTGACAGAACCGCCGCACCTGCCACAGACCTCAGCACCTCATCGGGCAGGGAATTCAAAAGGAAAGGAATGCTTGGTTTCATTTCAAGACTGAAGTTCACAATCATAACCAGACTTAAACCTTTGTGCAGGAAGAACCTTTCTGAGGGGATTGTCAAAAACAATTCAAGTGGAAACGTGATGATAATACAGTATGTCCCTGCTTTTCAGATTGGAAGGTTTTAAACTGGATTTAAAACATCAGTGCAGCTGATTATGGCAACGCTGTGGAAGTACAGGGAAGTCAGATAGCCTCTGACACATCAAACGGCCAAATCTCATAGAGCTCGTGGTATTTAAGCTGCTTGAGCCAGCCTAGCTACTGTTCTGTAAGCCGCTTTTTAACCTGCATTTACTTCTCCTGTCATATTGAATCTGACTTCATCGTCATGTCTGTTTTCTTTAAGGCCTGCGGTATTCTGTATGGGACATTAAATAGTATAAAAGAAGGCTGGAGCTACTGTGACGTCACCCACTGTTTTATGCGGTGTTCCCATCGTTGCATGGCTAGCTTTAAGCACTAAAAATGACTTGGTTAGGTTCAGGAAACTACTGTAACTCTGCACTGTGAAAAATAATGACTTGGGAGAGAAAGGTTCCTCTCACCATTGTTACAGCATAACCCACCTCGTCAGGGCAGAGATTGTGAGGACAAAAGGACAAACTGTACCTAAATAAGCCACGTCAGCGGCTTTGACAAAACAGCACCGGCTGATGCCCTGGAAATGAAAATGAACTTCCAGGACTTCCAATGTAATACTGGATATCTTGGCCAAGACTTCCTATTCCGTGCAGTGGCCAGTGTTTATGAATATAGGTCCATTTTTAAAAAGTTAATAAGAAGACAGCATTCCTCACAGGCAGTTTTTATGTGCATCCAACCAAAGTCTGCACAACTCATTCATCAGTAAAACTGACACTGGGAAACTCCTACCACCAAAAATCTTGTCCCTTGCCATCATTTTTTGCAAATTCATATGCAGAGATCTGCTACAAGCGCCCAGTCTCGCCAAATCTCAGCAAAGCTCAAGCAGGTTATGAACTTTGGACTGTTTACTCAGGCTGATATGCTGCTCATTTCACTTCAGTGACGCACACCCAGTGAACTCAGAATCACACCAAATACCCACAACCTCCTAAAATGCAACACTCTTTTTAGGTGTTGAATTGGAAAGTGAGCAGCCTCTGCTAACTACAGGAAACACCCTGAAATGTGAATTTTGAACAGTACAAAGGGAGACAGATGTTGATATCCAATAGCTGCCCGTCACTCAAAAGTAAAGCTTAACAGAGTGCAACCTGCCCTACGAAACAATCCTCATCTATGTTTTAACTGACCTGAAAGTCAAAGATGAGAACTCACAGCCCAGAGCCCAAGCACACCACGCTCAGATAAAATCACAGGATTGGAATTGGGTTTGTTTTGAGTATCCTCTCCCTTTCAAGTCTGTGGCCATGAGACGCAAGATAAATAAATATCCATCCATCCATCCATTCGCTTCCGCTTATCTTTTTCAGGGTCATGGGGGGGCTGGAGCCTATCCCAGCTGACATAGGGCGAGAGGCAGGGTACACCTGTACAGGTCCAGATGGTATTCAAACTGTGAGGCAGCAGTGCTAACCACCACACCACCCAGATAAATAAATATATATAAAAAATCACCTCTGTGCTGTGTATGAGGAAATACTTCAGTGTAAGCCCTTAGTGTGTAAAAATACACAAAAAGAAACATTTTAAGTAAATAAGCTGCACCATCTTCCAAAGGAACTCGTTTCCAAGCAGTTTTGCCAACTTAGCGACTTTGTCACTAGATTTAGCAACTTTTCCCACGCGACTATCTTTTTGAAAAAGATACTAGCGACAAATTTAGCGACTTTTCCCGGCGGTGTCTTTTGTGACTTTTGAAGATAGAAATCCTCTCCGGTTGCCATGTTTTGTGCCTTCGTACTACATTTATTCGTATGCTTTGGCAATGCCTGGACCCCAAAGAGTACCTGGCTGCAGCCAAGAGGGTGCCGCTATACCGCAACTCCACAGCAGAAGTTTGTACCGGCAGTCACGTGACCTTAATAGTGGACATGGGCCTTGTTTCTGCACTTATTCCTCGTGATCCTCGTGATGACACTTAAATAATATGGGACAAAACTAATTTATGTACTGTGGGTCTAGGCAAAGCATTAAATTCATAAAGTTATTTCATAACGTTCATTTGTAGTTTGAAACATATATAGTTTTTCTCTTCAAGCTTTGTCTCTCCTACAGCCTCGATTACAACTACATGCAAATGACCAATTATGCAAATTAAGTGAAGACGCCATATAGCGACTTCTAGGAACGCCAATAGCTAAAGTTACTGTGTGTCAGTGGAAACATTGTTGCAAACTCCCCAGCAAGGAAAGTAGAGTCATAGCAGACGCGCAGTTTCCTGACTGAATCTGCTTGCTCGTCTTAAAAGGTTAAATGCGTATTAAATTCCCTCCTTAATACAATAGCTTAGATCAAAATAAGGCATTCTCAATAAGAGTGCTTTGAGGCTACGTGGGTTACAGACATGTTAGAGTTCATTGGAGGGATACTGCTTGTTTGTGCTCACAGATGTGGGTCTGCCACTGCCTGCCAAACACATTGCATATGTCAACATTCATTTTCAGGAATCAATAGTGACCCTTTGCCCCTAATAACTCTAATGTGGGATAGCAAAGCTTAACAATTTTCTGTCCCAGCAGGATTTCTGGGTCATTTCTTTTGGGTAGTTACAAATATGTTTGATGTAGATGGTGGTTTTTCTGACATAAAAAGAGTCCTGCAGTGAAATTGTAGTGTTGACTCAGTACAAATTCTCAGTGAAGCTTTTCCTGCCCTGTTTTAACTTCATGCTCAGGTAATGATGGCAGGTCAAAACTAGACGGCTTTGTGATGCTGGCTCACAGAAATTCATTAAAACATGCCCACATGAATACAGGAGAAGCCTCAATTGCGAGAACCAGTCTTTGAATTTAGAAAGCAAGTCCACACAGACCATCACATACTGAGCCAATTTAAGCTGTGGCAACACAAATATAGATAATACAATAATGCACTTCCAATTTTTTTACTTCTGTAAATGAATATATAAGAGAAGCAAGGGCTGCATTTATGAGTATGTTTCATGGTTGTGTTTTCGAGGGATCATCTACCTTAATGTGTACCCAGAAGCACAGCTCCTTGTCACCGCGCCAGAGAACAATGCCACATTAGCAAGCTAACGCCAATTAGCTTATCAGCATGAACTATGACGTTTTAGTGCGAGCCACAACCTCCGATGACAGGAAGTGTCATCATTTTGCTGGGAACTGTAGTTTATCTTTCCAAGGCCGCTTACAGCTCCTGGGATTTTATGTTTAATATGAAGGCTCCATTTTTTTCCTCTTCTTCCCCCTCATTTCACGCCTTTGCTTTTTATAGCCCCCCAAAAAAAACAAAAAAACAAAAAAAACAAAAACAAGAGTGAAGAGGTCACAAGATTCAGTGTTGCTACTTTGCTGCGACTTTTTCCAGTCATGTCGGCAACTTTTGGAGAGTTTTGGAGATAGGCCGGAAACGTGAACTCCTCCGCTGTCATGTTTTATGTACATAGAGCTTTCATACTGTGTCGGCAACAGTGGCCCAGATAGAGGAGGAGGGTTGAATATAGCACTAGCAATCGCACCCCACAAAGCCGTGTTTCCGTTAACTTTGATGCTCTGAAAAATACTAGTGCAGCGATGTAGCCGGGGAAAAAAAATCTGGTAATTGCGGTGATTGCGAAGAGTGAAATAGACTGTATATGAAAGATGGACGTGGCATCTACCTTTGATTTTGGATTCTGCATTTTGAAGTCTCAGCATTACTGTTTTGGCTACCATCATGTTGTTTTTCTGGAGCAAAGAAGTGACCATATTTGGACGGGAGCATTATCAGCTATTGCTGGCAAATTTGGTCAACAAGCTGAATTTCTGAACTGTAGCTAAATTGCACAAACACAGAAACATCTGACTGACAAAACTGCAATTTACCTCACTGAAACAGAAGCACAAATTACTGAGATGGTCTGTAGCACATATTTTCTGTCTGATAATTCTATTAAAATGCTGCAAAAGGCACCAACAGCACAAAAAAGGCAGAGAGGTCCAGATTAGCGCCTCCAATTAGTGGAGGCGAGGCCTGTCAGACAGTGATATGCTACAGCTACCTGTCAAAGTATCTGCACTCCTGACTTTGAATCTTATTACCATAACTCTGAGTTCTAAAACATAAAATCCCTCACTGCAACTGTGGGTCTGTGAACCCACATGCTTTAAACTCATATATCCATTTCTGCTGGAATCAGTGTGGATGAGAACTTTGACAGTGAACCACATCAGCACAGTTCTGCTTCATGAAGCCAAAATGATGAAATAGAACAGGTTAAAATGCACACAATGCATTCTTGGTTGATTATTCTCTCTGTCGACAGTTTAAACATTAAAATGTGGTTCACTGATTTAAAAAAAACAGCTGCAGATTAGTGCAACTTTCATCTTCTTTCTTTATTCCTCTACTTTCAAGCAATTTCTTCATAAAACTTACCATTCCTTGCCTGCTGGTTCAAACTTGCCCAGACATCCAGATCCATTCTTTGTCCGCATCGCCCAAAACCCTGAATGAGCTGCTGCAAAGGGAATTCAGCGTCAATGCTCGGGTAGCACCTCAGGCCGGTGGAGCACCTCGGCAAGTAAACCCCGCAGAGCTCTCCCACCTGCCGGGCGCACACCGGACAGCAGCCACAGCCTGGCTCCCTCACGATCTCTGCACATAGTGGATCAACTTTGCCGCATGTAGCCATATACTCTGCAGTGCAACTTGGGCATCGAAAAGCTAAATCCCCAAGCAAGAGTCCAGGTAACCCAATGTATGCAAACAGCAACCCGTACAAATAATACATGACCATTATAATGCTTGCTAGGTTTGTTAGTGACCACTAAAGGTAAAATGACCCCACAGCCTGAACCTCAGGATCCTCTGACAGCGCTCTGTCTTTGGGTAAACACTGTGGTGCCGCTGACAGGGTCCTATCTGCTCTCATGTTACCCCCCCAGAGTTTCAAACAGGTTTGCACCATGTATTTTATTATTTAACTGTAGATGCTTTCAGGTGCTATAATGTCATTCGAATCATGATTAACAGGGAGAAAGACGCTCAGCGCAGTTGTTTTTGATTCCAGTTGCACCGTCTCCATCTCCTTACTAGCAAAGTCCAACCAGATGTTTCCTGGGAAATATTAAAATCAGTGCTCAGTCTGTGATTTGGCTCCTTGATTCACTGTGTGTCAGTTAGCACTCAGTTAAAGGTTTGACTAAGGAGCCAAAACTGCTCTTTTTTCCCCTCAGTAGCTCAACCATTTTAACTACACACACCCCAGCTTGGAGATGTATTATTTTCATTTTGTGTGAGGTTTTAAGTACTTTGACTGGTAATTGTGTGTCTGTCTGTGCATGGGCAAAGTTTATCTACCCGAGTGTTTTGACCATCAAACAAGATTTCATGAGCAAGGTGTAGAGCTAAGTGACTATAATACACGATCATGCATAAATTAATTAGCTTTATTAGTCAAATTAGCTGAATTAATAAAGGTGTCACATCCCTTCCTCACATTCTCGCCGGGAAGAGATGCAAGTCAAGGAAGCAAGGAGACATGTTAGGGTAATGAGAAGCACCAAACTACCCCGTGACTTCGTTTTTACACTCCCAGCAGATGGTGCTGATAAGTGGCTCTTTGAGCTTTTTTTCCACAGAAAATATCCCCCCGTGAAAACAAAGCCAGCAAAACGCCCCACAGGACCACAAAGAATCACATATTCAGGTGAAGTGTATGTGTTATATGTTTCCCTTTCACAAAGCACAATGATTTCATCTGTTAATTGCAGAAAAATGTTGATGAG
>VUQJ01038059.1:10302-21739 GCA_015108635.1 Andinoacara biseriatus | reverse complement strand
GTGGCTCATTTCTACAAGTCTGTACAGAAAGGAAAAGGACTGACTTAACCCCTTGTTTGCACACCACTGCGACATATAGACAAAGGCAGTAGTGGAAAGGAAGAAAAGCAGCTTTACAACAGAGGCAGTAAAACCCACTGAGGGCTTTACAGTACAGTGAGAGAAAGTTCATCTGAAAATTAATTTTAATTGCAATCCACCGCCTGCTAAAGCAAATTTATCCTTCCTCACAGTTCAGTCCCAAAATTAGCCCGAATTATCAAGCGTGCTGCAGTCTTAAAGGTCCCCATTATCATTGCACTTATGCCCAGAACCTGCAGACTGATTAAAGGGAGACGTCGGCTAAAAAGGGTTCATGTAAGTTATGCATGTTGCTAGATTTGTGTCCACTTCAGGCTATTTTCCTTGAGAATGTCTTCAGGGAGGTTAAGACACCAACACCACCACAAAGATCAAACATTAGGTGTGCTTTAAAAAAAAAAATTGGATTAATCGAAAGATAAAAAGTGCATTTCCAGCTATAGATTCTGCATATTTTACAACCACCATTACAGAAGCTCCTCTTGCTACCCAGAGACGATGAGGTTTCCAAGGAGATGTGCTTCCTCTGATTGGTCAGACCTGAAGGGTGGAGATGGTCCTATTGGCCGGGTCCAGTTAAGATTTATACAAGCATGTGGATCTCATTGTACTCATCTCGTCCATCTTCAGCAAAGTTGGGCGAATCTTCATCACAATCCAGCTGTGAAAGGTTAAAATACATGTGGTTATTCTTTGTTCAAAATTCATTGCTGATGTGAACTCAGCTATCAGATTGTGTCTCAGTTCAAATACAGGAGTGAATGAATTTTAACCGGCCGGGGTTGTCTCAAATTAGGACCACCTATTCCTTTCTGGTAAGTTGTGCATTCACCGGAAAGGGTCAGCCTGTTAGTTTGCAGACTATTTTGGAGATATTTCAAGTTATTGTGGCCTCTGATGTCACAGATACAACATTTTATGTACAATGCATTAACAGCAAATAGCGCTCCATGGCAGCTACAGGCCACTAGGAAAAAATGCATATTCCCCAGCCAGTTAGCAAATGGTTATTTGAGGCTGCTTGCTGTTGCTAGGTGAAAATTGCTTGCAAAGAGGTACATGGTGCTTCACCAAAAACATCCTTTTGATTGCTTTGGTCGCTACCAAATTGTTGCAATTTCCAGTAGTTTGCATGGAGGACGCCAACTTGTCTGCAAACACTTGCCAACTACTCTCCGAGCGGTGGTGAAAAGCGAACACAAACTGGAATCAGCAAACACGTGCCTTCAAAGCAAAGGTTGCGCCTTCTGGAACCTGTTGGCTGCAGTGGCGAGGCACAGCGTTTACTCTGAAGGTGAACGGTTTTCCATTTCTGGATTGTGAAGAATGTTTTTAAGTTTTACTACTGCTCAGCTATTAGTTAGCACGCAAGCAGCCCTCAGGAACCACTGGATGTGAAATACACATTTTTCCCTCGCTGACAGGTGGTCGCCGATCGGTTTTTAGGCCCGTTTAAATGGGGCCTAACGAGCACTGGCACCGACACCATATCCGCCTCCTAATTGCTGAACGTTGATTGGTGACGATGTGTGTAAATATGGAAGGAAAAAGATGGCTCTCAATCTTTTTGCAGATTGTGATAGTGGATACGTAACATTAGGATATGTAACAATTTGAAATTATTACTAATAACATGCTAATTAGCAAAGTTTTTTTATACACTAATATGGTTGCCACCAAAGAGCTACCTAAAAAATATTGACATTTTATTAAATTAGCATCAAAACATCTCCAGAAAGTTGGGACAAGGTCATGTTTCCCACTGTGTAGCCTCCCCTCATCTTTATCAACAGTCTGTAAATGAACTGAGATGAACTAGATGAACTTTAACTCATCTGACCACAGAACAGTTTCCCATGTTGTCTCAGTCCATTTTAAATTAGCTTGGGCGCAGAGAAGGCGGTGGCATTTCTGGATCGTGTTCACATATGGCTTCACAATTTTACACTGAGGAACAACATACTGAAATTGTTCCACAATTTGTAGACACGGTTTCTGCAGATTGGTGAACCTCTGAGGAGCTCTTCCTCTCTAAGATGCTCCTTCTTACCCAGTCACATTACTGACCTGTTGCTCATTAACCTAAATAGTTGCAAAATGTTTCGTTTTAGTTCCTCTTACTTTTGTTGCCCCAAAACCAACTTTTTAAAGATGTGTTGCTGCCATCAAATTCAAACTGAGCTAATTCTGTTCATGAAATAGAAAAAAAATGTCTCAATTAAAACCGCTGATGTATTTTCTATGTTTTACTGGGCATTGAATGCGGATTTATAAGATCTGCACATCATCGCATTCTCAAATTTTTAGGAGGTCTTTCAGACCAAATTAATTTACAATAGAATTAATTAAAAACATTTTGGCATTTACTTCCCACATATGGATCATTAAAAGTTTTCCAAGAACTTAAAGACTTTCCCATAAGTTCATATTACTTCATGCTTACAGCCCTATTGTGGACCCGAGACAAACCAGAGCTACAAGGCCATTTTTCCCCATTTGACTTTCTTTAGTCCACCAATTATCTGTGATACAGAAAAGAGAAGCAAAGTTTGTGAAACTGGAACGTTTATTCTGCAGTTCATATGAGGGTGAAGGTTAGAGGGAGGGGAGGATTTGACGTCAAGGTGGTTCGGGGCGATTCTGCAGTGCTGAGGGTTCATGGGAGTGTGGTCATGTTAAAAATAATGTTATTTTCTTGCTTTCCTTTAAAACAGTTGACATTTTGGAAATGGAAGGTTTTAATTTGCAAGTGATGACATATATGGGTTTAGGCCGATCTATCCAAGAAAACATGAAACCCAAAAGCAAAATGCAATATCTGCATATGAGAAAGCCGTCCATGATCACAGGGGGGGGAAATTATCATAAATGTCACGAGTGAAGTTTGTTTGAAGCGCTGAAATGTCGCTATTAGAAAGACAAAAACATGCCAACATCCACTAAATTTTAAATCTGCTGCATATAATAAGTATCTCGAGGCTTTGTGGGAACAGATGATTGTGGCAAACATTCCTGGAACGCCACTGCTGTCCAAACCTACCGACTGGAGCTCACGTTCCTCGAAGATCCTGGAGAGGATGAGGCGTCGCAGCGGCACCGTCATGATGAGGACGAAGGGGAACGCCAGGGAGGCCGCGGTAGACTTTACTACCCACAGAGCCACGATGCACCCCAGCTGGATGATGGTGAACATGTTCATGCGCCATGTCTTCACCTGAACAAACACACGTATTGGTTAATGGGCTGCAGTGCAGACACACATGCACAACTCAAACTCATTGTAGGAAAATCTCATGTTTTTGGCGCCATCTAGTGGGAAATTCTGGACCTAATCATATGAGAGAAACCTGCATGAGAGCAGGATTTTCTGTTTTCCCAAGGAATTAACTATAAAGCAATTAAGGCTGTATTTTAAGACAATGGTTGTAATTCATTTACACTCACAGGCTTTACTGCAGGTTATCATGATGAGCAGCTGCAAAGCTGCTCTGGCTGTGAATGGCAGACCTGTGTTACTGTTCCTCTTTTAATGTTTGACACAACCACATGTAAGTTGGCTGTAGGCTGAGATGGCTTTGTCATGTGCAGAGGAGGACAGTGGATATATTGGACAAAGGATGTTGAAGATGCCGGGCAGGAAGACCACGGAGAAGGTTCATGGATGCAGTGAAGCATGCAGAGGGACGGTGTGATGGGGTGAGATGGAAGCAGACGCTCCCGAGCCATCTTACTATATTACTGCAGCACAGTTATCACCAATTATCAGCACTAAGGGGAGGTAACAAAAATATTCTTCTTTAACTTTGTTTTTCCACATATGACAAGTTGAAACAGTGTGAAAATGAATGCAAATAAAAACCTACAAATCGCCAACTAACTGCAGTTTTATTGGAACCCAAATAAATTGGTTGGCTGGATTAACACTTCCAAAGGGCCACGTTTTAGCTCCAGTTTGACACATTTGGTTTAAGTGTTACTCTATTGATTTTCTCTTCTCTCTTATGTAGTTTGTGTTTTAAATTTAACTCAAATTTAACTATAATACCCTCAGTGTTCAGCAGGTAGCAATTGAAAAACCTGATGAACTTTGGAATGAGGATATACACGGTTAAAAGTTTAACACCAGCAATGAAACAATTAGATAAAGTTTACTCTGATAACAGGAGGTCGAATAAACGCGATGACGGCAGCAGTGATCCGGCAGCCAGAAACTGAACCGTGCTTTTCTCTCAGCTGTTGAATTCCCTCTCAGATCGGGCTCCAAACTCCAGTGGTTATCCACTGTGACGCTGTGCTACGTCTGTGACTCTAAGCATCCAAGCCCGTCTGTTTTTGCTGGTTTCGTTTGAGTTGCCTAAAACAAAAAAAGCTGAGGATGGACGTTGTTTCGGTTCTGGCTGCAGCCGCCGCTCTGCTGGGTTTGGTTTCTCCATCTTACCACTCGTAATAGAGCGGAGGGCACGTAAACATTGCTGCTGCGCGTGTTACCTTGGTGACGTAGATGTGGTCAGGGTGGTGCTTGGCAGGCGTGACCATAAGTGTTATGCGTTCATACAGCTGGATGCCCGTCAGAGAGGTGACCCCCATGTACAGGAAGATACCAAAGAGGACAGCCAGAGGGATGAGACGGAGAACATCTGTCATCACTATGGACATACCTGAGGGGTAAAGAGGGGTTATGGGGGAACTTTTAATATCATATTCCTGCATGCATGAACAATCATTAGCAGCTGTGGAGAAAATTATTCATTCAACAATTAGAAACATAGATGCCCTGGTTAAAATACTCTCAGGGGAAACCCACAGAGTCTTCATCCAAATCCCAACAGCTCCTCAATCAAACACATCACGATGCCTCCCTCCACCTGTACACCCAGCCTGGATCAAACTAGACTTGAGACTGCCTTAAATAAAGATAAAAAGACTTTCAGCAGAATGAGTCAGCGGATGAAAAAAACGTGCTGCAGTGTCGGGCTCTGCATCTTCACTGTTGCAGTCTTGGTTCGTTTTGACGACACACAGAATGAAAAATCATTTTGAGCCGTCGCCGCGGCCGAGTCATCGTTCATGAATGTCTAGACGTGCAGGAGCTAAAGGAGGTGCCACTCCGCCAGCTCATGTTTATTTGCCTAGAAAATCCACTACTGTAATAGTAAGACTAATAAAAAATGTAATAAAAAAATCTGACTGTTGCAACCTCCTCACTCATTTGGAGCTGGACGGTGGCGGAAGTTCCCGTTTGATTTATCTGATCAGAGAATGACCTTCAAGCCACGTTTTATGGAATTTAGGCTTTTCTCCATTATTAATAACACAATCCCAATTACATTATTTCACCCATTTTGATTTATTTAGCTCCATTAAATAGGTAAAATTTTACTTTAATGTTAAACTCAAAAATGCCGAGCAGGGTTTATCTGACTTTCTTGTTCCTGTAACTGGACAAAATAATTGAGTTTATTTTAACTTTAGAATGAAGGCTGCTATACGCCACAGAGTATATATATAGATTCATGTGAAAAAGGAAATTTTCACAGGACTCTGTGCAGCCCCCCCCCCAGGATTCAGTATCATGCAGAATCACCTTAAGCAGCAATAACTTGAAGTAATCTTTTTCTGTATGACTCACTCATTAATTACGCTGTAAAGAATAAAACGTTATTTCAGGTAATTGAGGTTTCATTTACTCACAGCGCTCTAAACGTCCCATCGCCGTGTTTCAGTCGGGCTGACGGAACCACAGCAACTAAACTCGCTGCTGGGTTTGGGATCATTGTCCTGTTTCGCGACTCAATTCCAGTGTTCCATTTTACACTAGAATAATTTGGTATTCAGAGGAGTTCATGTTTGACTAAAAGATTGCATGGTGCCCGATCCTGTGGCAGCAAAACAAGCCCAAACCATCAGCCCCCCCCACCCCGTGCTGACAGCTGGTTTGTGCTGATATGCTTTGTTTGGCTTTTGCCACACGTCACTGTGTATTATGGCCCAACATCTCCACTTTGGTCTCATCTGTCCAAAGGACACTGTTCTGGTGGTTTATTCAGATGCAATTTTGCAAACCTCTGCCACACGGCCGTGCTCTTTGTAGAGAAATGAGGCTTTTCTTCCAAACACAGTCGGTCCTTCAGTCTGTTTCTACATAAATGTGCCGTTACGAACTTTAACACTGAACATGCTAACTGAGGCCTGAAGAGTCTGAGTCTTGGGTTTTTGATATGCTCTCTGAGCAGTGCACGATCTGACTCTGGGGTAAATTTGCTGGGATGCCCCACTTCTGGAAAGACTGTGGCATTGTGGTAAACACACATCTGAATGCTCAAGACCAGCAAAGTGCCAAACGTCTGCTTTTATAGAGGCGCTCACACATGCTGATAATCATTTAATCCACTGCGTTTGATAAGCAGCACCTGGCTGCTACTTATTCTCTTAATTCGTACAGAAGCAAAAAAAGTCAGATAGTCCATTTCTCAGAAAATGCATTCTCTAAAAATAAATATCTTGTATGCATATTTACAAAAACAAGCTTGATGTCAGGCCTGCATGTCTAGCTACAGTTGCTTAACTGTGACCCAAATACAGCTGTTTGGGAATGGGGTGTGCCAAAGAGTCATTTGGCACCCTCATCCTTGCCTCTGCTCTTACCAACAAGCACAGCCACAAGCAGTCCGGTGAGCCTCTGCTCTTTCACCTCCTGGATCATGGGCTTTTCTCCGGGGGCCGTGGCCTTGCTCATCACTGTAAGTGCGTTAACATGAGTGACAGAGCGCACAGTGGCTGCAGTGAGCCACGGCAAGCCAAAAAGAGGGCAGAGGGCACCCAGGATGACAATGAGCAGGAGATCCAGGTGGAAGCCTGAGCCTTTAACCAGCCGACGCTCCTTCTTACTGACTATCAGCCTGAGATATTGGAGAAACAAGACGAAAACAATTAAAATGTTTATTTCAGTAATCAGATCCCATCACACGCCTTATCGTGACACATTCAGATTGTGCACAGCTATGAATAATCACGGTGTACGTACGAAGTGATCTGAGTTTCCATGAAAATAAGAATGAAGACGAGAAGGGCGGGAACAACAGACGCTCCCATCATCCAAGTTGGAAAGGGATGCTTGTCACCGAAGGGGCTGATAAACCAGCCTCTTTTCTCAGGAGATGTGACTGAAAAGCCTGACGGCACATTGAGTTTCTAAAAAATAAACAAATCTGTTTTTAACACAGGGAAAAAAAAACTGTTGAAAACTTGCTGCACTTGCTGTGAAAGTGTTGGGAGTGAAGTTACCTGTGTATAAGTGTCAGTAATGGCATAATCCACCAACACTGAAACTAAGATCGAGATCGGGATGCCAAAGTCACCGATAATCCTCCTGGCCTGGGAAAACAGAGAAGCCAAAAATACGCTCACTGCTGGGTGCAACAACAATGCTGATTTGAACGGTTTTCTTGGGATATTCATTATGAAAAAGTATCAATTATGTGTCTGATTTTTGATCAAAACAATCTGCCTTTGCTTTTAAGACTTTATGAATTATACCCTGCAGCAGCGTTTGTGTGTAAAATGGAAGCTTAAAAATATATTTGCGTAAGTAATTCAACATAAATTATAATAAATTATAATATTATTAAAAAAAATAAAGTCTGCAGCTTTCTTGTCACTTCTCTTTTTTTTTTTAGCTCCGTTTTACGCTTAAAGATACACTGTGAAGTTTTTCACCACAAGGGGTGCTAATGAGTAATGCTTCGTAGGCGTGCCCTTGTCCTTTCACGCATCCCTGCAGAGGTTCTGACGCTTTTCCACAGTATTTAATGGTAACAGCAGGCAAAAAGGCCACAGAGGAGAACGATTAAAACACTACAGGTTTTAGCATATAAAATCTGTACGTAAATGTAATGAACGTGCTCTGCGTCATGCTCTGCGCAATGAGATTGGTTTGAAATGGAAAATGGAAATTTGTTACCTTGCCACCTAAAAAACGACTGTTTCTGAACTTCCTGAGAAAGAATGCGACAAAAAACGTGCCGATCATGAGCACCAGAGACAGAAGAGCAGTGTTAGGCTGGTTCTGCACGGGGACATCAATATTGTGGAACCCACTGGTGTCAGTGGGGTACACTGCCATCAGTGGATGCTCCTTAAAAACCTGAGAGAGAAAAAAAAAAAGAGCAAATCTATTAAGTGACTGGTTTTATTAGCTTCTTGCTAGATTGAATCTCTGATGCATGTGTTAAAATACAGCCCTCTTTAAATTCTTACCTTGATGAGTTTAGAGAAAGTCTCATAGATGAAGATGAGGGAGATGAGGAAAGCAAAAATCTCCTGAGTAAAGGGTGAGATGTAGCGAACGAGGAAGCTACCCTCTGCTGCCACAATTAGCACGACGATGATGATGAGCCAGAAGCCAATCCACACCCGACCAGTCAGGTACTCAAAGTTGTAGGCCTGGCAGAACTGAATGAAAAGACAGTATGTTGTGTGTTAACTCAATAACCACATCACTGATGTTCGAACACACACTTCAATGGTCGCCTTGCACCACAACCACAACCAGCATTCCTTGCGCCCTCCTTTCACCGCCCCCCGACTCATGCGCAGTAGGATACATGCAACATAACATTGTGAAGCGCTACTGTACATCTTCTGTTAAAAATCACCTTATAAAAGGCTTCTTCAAACACCAGTAAGGGTCCCGAGAAGCCGGTGATGAGAAGGGGCTGTCCAGCAAAGAGTGAGAATATAACTCCAATAGTCGCAGTGGAAACAATGAGTTCGGTCACTCCCATCATGCCCTCTGTTTTCTCTCCTGTATGTGGAAATAGCCACACAGACAGATAGAACCAGACGCAGTGCACATGGAAGGATATGAAATACGTTTTTTTTTTTTAACGTTAGTTCTGTTTACCCAGCAGGCCTCCAAAGGTAATAGTGGGTGACAGTGCAGCGAAATAGATGAAGATGACGGCAGCAACGCACTGCATGTCCAGGGCATCTTTTAAGTCGCTGACATAGTGCGGGTACCGCCTGCGGATGTCGTGAATCAAACCTCCAAACGGGATCCCTGAGCGCTGTAATGGGTCCACCTCCTGGTCTCCCTCCTCTTCCTCCTCTGGGCTCACTTCTGTGGGTATTCATACAGGCACCATGGCATAAACAAACTACCATCCATAACTTAAAAAAAAAAAACAACACTGCAGTTCCTCGACTGGCCACTCGAGGTTGCCACTAAAAGTGAGTCATTCGCCACAGACGGGAGCAAACATGCCTAAAACCTGTTACAAAAACATTTGCTTTCTAGATCCAAATTTCCCTTATTTAACAACTGTGGAGGGGGTAAATTACTTGGTTTAGTTTTCATGCTTAAATTTTCTTGCAGCTTTAATTAGCACAGCTAGAAGGTCTGGGTTCGAATCCACCTTTCTGTGTGGAGTTTGCATGTTCTTTGAGTGTCTGCGTGGGATTTCTCCGGGTACTCCGGTTTCCTCCCACAGTCCAAAGACATGCGCTCACTGGGGTTAGGTTAATTGGTGGTTCTAAATTGTCCATAGGTGTGAATGGTTGTCTGTCTCTCTCTGTACAGGGTGTACCCTGCCTCTCGCCCTACGACAGCTGGGATAGGCTTTCTTTTATTTTAGTTACCTTTATTTTCTAACTCCATTCCAGTTAAGGACTGGTGCTTCTTTAGTTCCCTTTCCTTTCTCTTGCGCAGCATCTGCTTCTGGAAGTCTGCCACTGTCTTCAAGAGGTCTTTGCCCTCCACGTCTGATGGCGGGATGACGATGCTGTAGTCCAGGAATTCGTTGATGCCGTTCAGGAGGTCTTGTCTGTCGTCAGCAAAGTAGGCCACCTCGTGAAAGTTCTGAACCACAACAGATTTGGATGTCAGCGACAGAAAAAGTTGGGAAATTAGTAAGCTGGATGATTTGTCAAATTTTAACCTCCGCTTTATATTACTAGGATTCAAGCCCCTTTTAATTTGGCAGATTTTGGTTTTCAGCAAAAATGAAATGCCTTAGAGCCTTACAATGAGATTTTGAGGCTACCTTGTCTGACATGAGAGTGGAGAAGGAACGTCCAATCTCGTGATAGTCAACGTTGGACTGACTGGGCCCAAGAAGGACAAAAAGAAATCGAACAGGGACGGGAATCTCAAGGACCGACTCCAGGAGGACTGCCTCATTCAGCCTGACAAAGGCCATGGCCGGCTGCTCCAGAAATTCAACACAGCCTTACAGGATGAGACAAAAACAGAAGTTTACTGATTTGATATACATCACAAGAAAAAAGCCAATTTTTGAGGCACAGCCTAATGAAGACATTACAATTATTCTCCTAATGGTTTATAAAAACAAAAAGCAAAAACGAGAAGACAAACTAATGGACTCGGTTCCCAAAGCTTACCAACTAAAACAATGACAGCCTCAGCATCTTTGGGAATCTTGGCGAGGAGTTTCATAGATCTGGCTGTTGCTGGATGAGTCTCTGGCAGAGGGTGGAGAGATTTCTTGGAGGAACAACAATACAAAGATTACCCACATTATTGCCTGTCCAGCATGATGTGATATAACAGAGCACTGTGCTAATAATGTAAATATATTCTCAAAACTGTGGGAGTGTAGGTATCACATCTCGTTTTAAACCATTTTTTTATGTCTGAAGAAAATGTTTTTAACAGCCTGGTTTAAATTTGCCAACATTTTAAGCTGGGAGGGAACATTAAGGGTTCACAGTTAACATATCAAGAAGCTTTAACTAGAAGCACCTGCAGGCTGACTAAGAACTTAACTCGACACACGTGGCCTGCGTTCTCTGACTTCAAGAGCACGTGACCTCTGACCTCACGAAGTGGCGTTTCAAAGGACAACACGAGAGCCACGGGCCTCACATCAGGAATTTTGTGTAACCAAACTTGAATTGATACTTACTGCTGATTCTTAGAACTTAATGCAAACCAAACAGCTCAGCATCCCTTTAATCTCTGTCCACTTAGATAGCTGAGTCCAATTATCCTGGTGGAATCTTGTCAGACCTACTTAATCACTCACTTTGGCTTTGGCCAAACAAATTTAGTGAACTGTCTGGCTGCACTATTTCAACTATGACAAACAGTGTTTCGTTGCCTGGGTCCCACATTTCTCAGATCTTTGTCTTAAAAATCAAATGAAGTGTGTAAATAAAGTTAACTACAGCATTAATGACAAACATTGAACACTTACAAACAGGCTAACAAACACGTCTTGTTTGGGATCGTACACCGGCCCTTTGTGCTCCTGGTGCTCATCGTGTTCTTCGGCCACCAACGGCTGGTTGGTGTCGTGGACGTGGTTGTGATTGAAGCTGCCTTGAAGACTGCCGGATG
>VUQJ01038050.1:17098-27746 GCA_015108635.1 Andinoacara biseriatus | reverse complement strand
AGAAAAAAACTAAAAAAAAAAACCAACAAAAAAAAAACCAACCAGGTAAAAATAAGTAAAAAATCAGAAAAAAAAGACACTAATAAAATGTAACATTACATAAAACAAGAAATTTGAAAATATCTTGTGCTTTGGCTCAAAATACATACCATCATTCTGACACTCCTTATTTTGAGTACAAGTTCACAGTGACAGTGGTACTGTAGTGACACGAAGTGTACCACCTGTACCTGGATAGTGTACGCATAATAATCCAAAAACCGAGCGTGAAACACTGCACAGTTCTCACTCAGTGGTTCGTAGCAGAAAGGAAAGCGCCCTCATTCATCAGTACTGATGACAGCTCTGGCTAGTTAACAAACAGCAGCTGATTTTTTTTTTTGTTTTTAAGACGTTACACGTGTTGTACTGTTGGTGATAATTCATGTCCCAATTCAGGCATTGATAGACTACATTTCCTGATTATTTTATGATTCACCATGAGACCAGGCTGGAATGAGTGATTGATAGGAGTGTCATTAGTTTTGAAGGTATTAAATCAAAGTATTTAAGGTGTGCTTAGGGATTGTTGAAACGTTAAGTTTCTATCTGATGTCCTTATGTTGTAAGGTCATGACTTTACAATATAAAGTGATGCAAGACATATAATTTGGCACTCTATAAATTCAATAAGTAAGAAGAGCACTTAGCCTCTGTCCCGTGTGTATTAACCTGATTGGCTCGCAGGAGGTAGGCAAGAAAATGATTGGGCCAGAGTGATGATGACAGAATTAACTTTGAGAGTGTCCAAAAGTGGAAGCGGTGTAAAAATTATACCAGCAGCCCAAACACCCTGACAGGCAGATGTGTAAATAAAGATCTTCCATATTCAACGTGCAAATAAGCCTCATTACAGTTTCAAGTTTAGTAGATGCTTATCTAAAAAAAGATACTGAAATGGTTTCACTTCATATTAGTCTATTTTTGCTCTGCTTTTTTTTGGCCACTATTTTAGATTTACTATCAGCAGATTCGTATTCAGATATGACATCATCACGACAACAATGTTTCCACTTAAGTTTCCACTTAAATTGTACATTTTTGCATTGTTGTCTTTTTCCATCATTATCTCCGTGAGTATTTTCCACTGCACTAATCTCCTGCAGTCTCTCTTTACCTTGGAAAAGATGACAAACAGGCCAGCAGAGTCTGAAACAGCAGCGTGTTTTCCTGCTCTCACACCAGGACGCCACTGGCATGCAGGCCACTAGGCTTTCCCAGCACTGGGCGCTTAGCTCGGCTCAAAGGAATGGCCTGTCTGCCTGTCTGTCTGCATACTGTCGGTAGTGTGTAGATGGGCCTGTGTCCCATGCGTGCAGTGGGTAAGGAGTGATAAAAAAATAAGTTCCAGAATAGGTGAATATCAGCTGTTCAATAATATTGGCTGTCAGCCCATGTTCTGGCCCTGATTCTTGATCCCTGGCCATTTTCACCTCTTGTTAAAAAAAAATTTAAATGAAAGATCAAGATTATACATGCATCGATTTTCAAATCTTCCTGAACAAACATAGGGGTATGACGGGGTAAGCCAGCCCAAGGCTTGATATTCCCGTAATCACTGTGATGATAGGATGCAGGATACTGAGGGGAAGAAACTTAAATAGTACTTTATAAAATTTATGCTGGTAAAATTAAGAGTTTTTGGTTCGTTTCAGCTGCCAGAAGCAACAAGTAAAACAACCAAAAGACCATATGTTTTGGTTTAAAAATGTTTTTAAAAATGTGAGCAATTTCTTCAATCTCTAGAAACTATTCTGAATGAGAGGTAAAGCTGTTACACTTCTCGTGCTTTAAGGGAAAATAAGGTGTCAGACGCTGCAACAGAAGCACAACAGTTTCATTTAAATGAGTCACACACCTAATAAAAACCTGTGTGGAAAATCTAATGACCGTAATTATCATGACATCATATCAATGACGTGTCCCCTAATAAAATAAATGACTGTATTCATCTTCCGTAAACAAAAACACATACGTTAAGAAAAAACAACAAAAAACAAACTGCACGTTCCGTGAAACATATTCATGTTATTCAGTGCAAGGATTTCTTAAAACAATATAGAACTGTTTCTAGTTTTTATAAAGTGACAGAGATGACCTATTACTATAAGATTGGAGAGTTTTAGGTTTCACCTTCACACACTGTTTCATTAAATACAGTAACATAAAAACATATTTGCCCCTTCCATATTTCTTGTTTTGTTTTTTCCGTATTTGTCACACTTAAATGTTTCAGATCATCAAACTAATTTTAACATCACACAAAGATAACTACATGGCCCTGTGTGAAAAAGTATTTGCCCCCGTTAGCCCTCGTTAAATCATTAATCAACTGTGATTAATCACAATTTTAGGAAAGCTGATTTTAGTTTCAACAAGCACCACATCGTGCCATAATCTAAAGAGACAGATGAGAAACAAAGTCCCTGACATCTGTCAGTCTGGAAAGGATTACAAAGCCATTTCTAAGACTTTGGGACTGCAGCGATCCACATTGAAAGCCACTATCCACAAATGGAGAAAACGTGGAACAGTGGGGAACCTTCCCAGCAGTGGCCAGCCTACCAAAATTACTCCAAGAGTGCATCTATGACTTATCCAGGTGGCCACAAAAGAACCCAAAGCAGCATTAAAAGAGTTGCATGCTTTACTTGCCTCAGTTCAGGTCAGTACTCATGATTCAGCAATAAGAAAGAGACCGGGCAAAACCACTGCTGACCAAAAAGAACGCTCGTCTCACATTTGTCAAAAAAACATCTTGATCCCCAAGAATTTCTGGACCGACGAGAAAAAAGCAGGACGTTTTGGAAGGTCTGAGTCCCATTGAAGCTGATGTAAAACTGACACAGCCTTTCATAAAAAGAACATCATACCAACAGTCAAACATGGCGGTGGTGGTGTGATGGTCTGAGGCTGCTTTACTTGGACGACTTGGCGTAATTGATGGAACCATGAATTCTGCTCCCTACCAGAAAATCCTGAAGGAGAATGTCCAGTCATCAGTTTGTGCCCTGACGCTCAAGCACAGTTGCGTTATGCAGGAGGACAGTCATCCAAAATACACCAGCAAGTCCACCTCTGAATATCTCAAAAAAGCAAAACAAAATGAAGGATTTGGTGCGATCTAGTCAATGTCTGGACTGAAATCAGATTAAGATGCTTTGGCATGACCTAAATCAGTCTGTTTATGCTCAAAAACTCTCTGATGTGTTTGAATGAAAACAAATCTGCAAAGAAGACTGGGCCAAAATTCCTCCACAGCGATGTGAGAGACTCATTGCCAGCGATTGCAAACGCTTGATTGCAGTTCTTGCTGCCAAAGGTGGCACAAACAGTTATTTGGTTTAGGGAGCAATTACTTTTTCATGCAAGGCCAGGTAGGTTTGGATAACTTTTTCCTTAATAATGAAACTGCATTTTGTATTTACTCAATTTATCTTTGTCTAATATTCAAATTTACTGTATGATTTGAAATATTCAAGGAGGCCAGCCACCCTTCAGAAGAAATTTGTATTCGTGACCTTGTTCTTTCAGTCACCGCTACACCAGATCTTAGGGTTCCCCCTTCTGTCAAATCCCATTTTAACCCCTGGATATACCTGGTTAGGTTCTGGTACAAAAACTGAGTTCAAAACAGATAATTTATTTAGGTTAAAACACATTTACAGCATTGCACGTGTTAGAATATTTTACTTTCTAGGTCAATGAGGTGCAGTTTTCCTTCCCATCTGCAGGGGGAGGACAGTTTCTGTTAAAATATGACATCTACAGTTACGCACTAGAAAAAAAAAAATTTAAAGTCTGGAAAACAAATTTTTTTTCTGTCTTTGGTTTTCTTTTGATAATCAGTTTTACATTGATGCAAACATAAACCTCTGAAACCTGCGTGGAGCGTGTGATTTCTTGAAATACGGTGAGTAAAATAGTTTCACATACATGCAAACCCCCCCCCTTCAAAAAAAATTAGGTCCTTTTTTAAATTAGATTTTAGCGTCCTTATCAGGATTTACATAGTAAGAAGACTGTGGTTGACTTAGAATTTCCCTTATTCATTACCAACAAGAAATGCTAATAAATTCCTACATATTCAGATGACTTTTACAGTGAATACTCATGCTTGTGTAAACTGAGAGTCTACCAGATTGTAGTGAAATGCACAAATATATAGACAGACTGACAGATGCATGCTTTCATTCTTTTTATATGTGTTTAAAAGCCAGCCATTAAGGACTGCGCACTATATCCACTGATGGGTTCACTGCCAGTAAAAAGGCGCTGAAAACTATTCTAGTCTGAAACTGGGGTTTGACTGACTGGAAATGGCACAGAGGAAACTGTTCAGGAAAAGGAATTTGAGAGGTGCAGTGATGGAAGAATGCCACAAAAATAAGAGTGAGAGAGACAGGCAAACTGGAGTACAGTAAATATAAGAAAAAATCATCTGATGTACAGACCTCAAATGACAAATAAGGAACAAGAGATAGGTGAAGACAGGGAATAGGTAAATATAAATGAATGGGATGCTTTGAGTCTTCCAAACACTATGCCATATTTGTTTAACTTAGGTAGTCTGAAGGCGAATTTCATTGCACTTCATCCAACCCATCCATGGGAGGGTTTCTTTTCAGCAAGGTCCCCCCTTCCTGACCACAGCAGTAGTGTGCTGATGGTCTTGCTGCAGCCAAACTGTAAGGCTGCTCGGCTTTCCTGGAATCTTCATCACGACCACATGAAGAGAAAACGGGAACACTGTGCCGTTCTTTTAATAGAAGAGGAGGACCTTTGAGCATGTGCACAGGGCAGTTGGGAATACACACAAGAAAGGATGTGTGTGATTTTCTGTCAGTTTTATTTTTGTCAGTTGTTTGTCTGATTGCTGTTGTTTTCCACTAAACACTCAACCCAAGATAGGCAGCTCACTCTTAGCTCTGATGTCCCCACAAACCACTTTGCACAGTACAAGCCCCTTTTAGTTCAAACAGTTCAAGTCTTTTTTAAATTAGTTATACATTACACATGATTTATACAACAATACAATATAAAACACCTGTACAATACAATATAAACTGTTGGCCTAATAGCATAATGGCCTAAGTCATATTTTGGCCAAAATTGAGATATCTATCTAAATGAATCTACACTGTTATCGGATTAGAATTAGGCAGGTATCTCAGAATATACCAAAATATGACTTTTTAAGGTTTTATGACCATTATGCTGTTAGGCTAACGAAATACAACATGCACACCGGGGTGTCTAACTCTTACTTGATCAGTTAGACATCCAGAGAAATTTGATATAATGATAATGATGATAAATGTTTTCTTTAATATGTTTGATTGACAAGCTCTGTGACGTGTGAGAGCAATAGAAAAAGATTCTAAGTTTGTGACAAAGTTACAGTGCTGAAAAAAGGTAATTCTCCATTTTGTATGACCCGATCAGCTTCCACTCAAAATTACAACGGCGTATTCCAAAACGTTTGGACACTATATCGGATGATTTTTAACAACAGTCTGTAAATATCTGGGAACTGAGGAAAGCAGCTGCTAGACCTTTGGGAGAGGAATGTTCTTGCCTAATGTAGGATTCTGGCTGCTCAACAGTCAGGGATCTTCTTTGTTATATTTGTCTTTTCTTGATGATCCAAATGTTGGTGAAAGGTCTGGACTGCAGGCAGGTCCCTCGACTCTTCTGCTATGAAGCCAGGCTGTTGTAATAGCTGCAGTATGCAGTGTAGCTTTGTCTAGCTGAAATATGCAAGGCCTTCCCTGAAAAAGGTGTTGCCTGGATGGGAGCATATGTTGCTCAAAAACCTGTGTGTACCTTTCAGCCTTGATGGTACCTTTCCGGATGTGCAAGATGCCATTTCCATAGGCATTAATCCACAGCTAACAAGCAGGACGGTCCCTCAACTCTTTAGGACAGAGGACTAGTGTTCCTGAGTCCATGCAGTGATTTCCATGATAGAATCGTGCCTGTTTCTAATGGAGTGCTACCTGAGGATCACACGAATCCAGTATTATCAGCTTTGTCGCTTGTGCACAGAGATTTCGCCAGATTTTCTGACTCTTTTAATGTTGTAATGCACCGCAGATGATGAGATAATCAGTCGTTGCAATTGCACAGTAAGAAACATTATTCTGGAATTGTTCCACAATTTTGTAGACACTTTTTTTTTTTTGTAGATTGCTGAAGCTCTGCCCATCTTTACTTCTGAGAGTTGAAAGTTGTTTTTACACCCGATTATGTTGCTGACCTGTTGCCAATTAACCTAATTAGCTGCAAAATGTTCCACCGGCTGTTTGTTTTTACTGCCACTTCCTTTTCCAGTTTTTTCTTTCTACCATTACAACTTTTATACGTGTCGCTGCCATAAAATTCAAAAAGAGCTGTTGTTTAAAATAAAATAAAAAATGGGCTTATGAGATTTGCAAATCATTGCGTTTAGTTTTATTTAGTTTTTTTTTACATTTTTTTTACAGCAACGTTTTTGGAATTGGCTTTGCACTTTTCAAGTAAATCTCTTTGAAGGGAGAACAAAGAAGTAATTCACAATCATTCGCAAAAGACCTTGAATCTTTTTTGTTAATAGCATCTCATTAAATACATCCCCCTGAGCTTTGTCTCTCTGTTTGAGTTCCAAAATATTATTTTGTTGTAACTGCAGATTACAGGTATAAAGCAGTCTATCGTTTTGTGTCGGTTAAGACAAGCTGAGCTTCATATTTTGTCTTTGTTGGGAAATGTCTTAAAGGTGAATAAACATCTGAGTTTTGAGCTGGTTTATGTTACTGTGGGCATGTAATTTGACAGCAATAATAGCTGTAATGTATCTTTTTGTAGTTAAAACAATAGTGTCAGCATGTTTGTTTCCAGACTTTCAGACAGGCAACTTAAAAAATATTTATTTATTTATTGTAGGACATATGGTTCGGATTACTGGTCACATGCTTAATAATAAAAAATAATCTAAAACACATGTCTGAACTGAATGGGGGTACTGTAATCTTATAGCAGCTCATCTTGGATTTCAACTTTTTTTTTTTTTTAAAGGCAAATACATAAATTGGTCTGTCAAATAAAGTAAAAGTATAGCTATGGAGGTATGCTGAAACTTTTTATTTGGGCATTTCATTAAAAACTAAATTACACTGGTATTTTACAGAGAGCCTGTCTTAGTTCACTGGGATACCTTAGACATGAAAACTATATGCTCCTTAGTTTTTGTTGATTTAATCGAGAATAAACTGACGTTATTAAATGTCTAAAAGGTTACCACCACTAATAAATACAGCTAATTGTTTGTTTGAAAACTGCGGCTAAAACTAAATTAAAACCATGTGCTTCACATCCCTTTGGCTGCGTCCTGCGTTGGATATTTTAAAGTCAACCCTGTTGAGTGGATCTGAATTGGATCTGACGTAGCTCACAATTGTTTATCTTTTTTGAGATGTTCTTAGAGTCAGACAGCCGTTTCCCTTCTTTCTCCAGGTTTGGGTTATTATTAATGGCTCCAATTACAGGCGACTATTCAGGGTATTTCCCTAAACATTATATGACCATTCTGACTAAGTGCTCAAGGGAAAACCCATCTCAGCATACAGTGGGTCAGACATTTCATTTTATGGCGTCAGAGACAGCTTGTGGTTTATCGGTGCAGGCCTATTGCGGCAAATGAGTCTTATCTTATTGTTTTACCATCCACACTGTCATCTCCCAGAACCCCAGACAGAATACAATGGGACGCTGGGGAAATAAAAAGTGCTCTGCATATGTGTAATGTGAGATCGTTATGAAATTTCTCTGTATTTTTAAACAACTCGCTCTATAACTTTCAAGTTTAAGGATGGGTAAGAAATGAGGCATTTTTTTTCTCCCCTTACTGTTGTCCTGAAGTAATATGCAAGAAGGAGTGATGAGGAAATTACAGGAGGAATAGGTTTCTTTGGGCATTCATTTTATTAATACATTATGTAAGATAATACATCTGTACAATAAACTGTTAAAAAAAGGAAGATTTTTTTTTCTCCCTTTTGAATGCAGCTTCAGAAGCCACAATCAACAGTCGGGCTATCCATCTCTGGTCGGAAACTATTTATTTCTACATTTAAAAGGCAATGGGAAACATAAATGAAAGGAATGGAATCACACAGTGTCTCGGTGCTGGGAAGACAGTGTGAGCCAGCCAGGAGAAAACACTCACTTGTGTGTGGGCCAACCAGTGCTCCTCCTGACAATGCTAAGCAATGGGTGGTAGAGTGGTGGAGAACACTTTATAAGTCAGGGGTGAATAAATAGTGAAGTCTGCTTCTGTAATGGTTGGCAGAGGTTCTCACAGCTACAGTTGCCTTTATTAGTGGTAATGCATCACACATAAGCTAGATTTATACGGGATTTACCACACTAAGTAGCTGTTAATTATTTTTGGTTGCAAAGCAGTGCGTGCTTTTTTGGCTGGCATGGAAATGGGAAACTGTCTTTATAAACACAGCCTTCTATGAATAAAATCATTGTTTTAGACCTGCCCTTTATTCTGTTCAGTCTTGTGTTTTTAGCCAGTTGCAATGTACATTCACTGGCCATTGAGTTTGTCATGATCCTGTGCCTGCATCCAGACTTTTGAACTCACATTTGTTTTATATTTTGGCATCTGGGTTAGGAGTTTGAGCTTTCTTTTTTTTGTTTGTCTAAAGTTTTCCTTGTTCTCATGAGCGGCGATGCTTTGTGTTCAGTCCTTTCTTGATATCTTTGTTTGACTTCTTTTTGTATTTAGTGCTGAGTTTGAGGCCTTCTCAGTTCTAGTTACCTGGGTTCTGTTCTTGGCTGTTTGTTCCCGTGTTCCTTTGCTCCGTGTCCTAGCTTGTGTACTTCTGACCAGCCCATTAATTCTGTATGTTTTCCCCTGAGTTAACCAGCGAAATAAAGCTTAGTTTTGAGTTCAGTCCTCTCTCACGAGTCCTGCATTGAGGTCCTATCCTTCCTGCCGCACCGCCCACTCCTAACAGTATTAGGTACACCTTGCATTGAATGACCCCCTTTTGCTTTCAGAACTACCTTAATTCTTCATGGCACATATTCAGCAAGGTGCTGGAAACATTTCTCAGAGATTTTGGTCCGTATTGACATGACAGCATCACAGCTGCTGCAGATTTGTCAGCTCTGCATCCATGATGTGAATTTCCCGTGGGGCTCTATTGGATGGAGATGTGGTGACTGTGGAGGCCACCTGAGTACAGTGAACTAATTTTTTATATTCAAGAAACCAGTTTGAGATTATTTGAGCTTTGAAACATGGCGCGTTATCATGCTGGAAGCAGCCATCAGAAGATGGGTACCCTGTGGTACCCAAGTAACATACTCAGGCTGTGGTGCTTAAACAATGTTCAGTTAAAAGGCTGTTGACTTCCTATCAGCTCAAGGCAGTCTGGCCATTCTTCTCTGACCTCTGACATGATCAATGCATTTTCACTGAGAGAACTGCCGCTCACTGGATATTTTCTCTTTCTCAGACCATTCTCTGTAAACCCTGGAGATAAGTGTGTAGGAAAATCTCAGTAGATCAGCAATTTCTGAAACACTCAGACCAGTTCATCTGGCACCAACAACCATACCACATTCAAAGTCACTTAAATCACTTTTTTCCCTATTCGGATGTTCAGTTTGAACTTCAGCAGATTGTCTTGACCATGTCTACAATGCTGGTCAAAACACACCCCCATTCATATAAATGTTAATGTTATGGATAAGGATTTATTTAACCTAGAGAAATTTATATATTAGAGTAGACAGGTTATAGAAGACACTTTTATCCCCTCATTCTAAACTAAAAAAGAGTGATACTAACCATAAGTGATAGCCCCATGCCTTAGTTAGAAAATACAAAAGAAATGACTCCTATCTAATAGGCCTACACTCTTCCCTCTTCCTTGCACACCCTAAGGTTTTCAGATTAGATCTGCAGTAGACTCTTCTCCGCTAAGATGCTGACCCCATGCTAAACTGGAACAGAAGTAAGCAGCACATCAGGATTATTATTATTATGGACAGAACACGCTGATGTTAGCAACTAGCTCGAAATAGTGCTGTGCCAGGATGCCTCAGAGCTGAGATCCTGGCTATATGCTTACACACACACACACACACACACACACAAAAAAAACCGGTAAACTTGGGGTGATTTACTGTGGACCTTCCGGTATACGGTTGTACTCCACTAGGATACAGCTCGAGCGACAAAGCCTTCGTACCTTTTTAGGTCCATTCTTGTCCCTCTATTTCATAGTGGTAGGAAGCAAATATTTTCAAAAATCATTTCCACACCGGTGTACGTCTATCAGTGACGTTCCTCACTGTCTCTTTTCAACCACGCTTCTGTTTCAGCTCAGTATTTTTTTCCCCTTTTGGTTTCAGATGTGTTTTGTTCAAATAAAGTATACATGTGAATGATGGCGAAGTCAGATGACTCAGCTTTAATAATAGGTAACCTATAAAACACAGTGTGGGTACTAGCTGGCAGGATAGCTTGTAACTTTCAAAAATAGTGGTAGGGAAAGCGTTTGTAATAGATGATTAAACAAGGGGTTGCTATTGTAAAAGCAGGCTGCGC
>VUQJ01038045.1:18366-29647 GCA_015108635.1 Andinoacara biseriatus | reverse complement strand
GGGCAGCTTGGTGAAATAACCTTTTCTCATCTTTGAGGCGAGCAATTGAACTTCCAGTGAGAGCGCAGTATACTGTTGACTGACAGATGACAGAGTAGTAAATACGAGAGCATGACCTAGGCAACTGGAGCCTGGAACATCTGCTAGCGACCAACCATCAGCGAAAAAGTGATTTGCAGTGTGTGAATCACTTCCTGTGTAGACAAGGCCTTATTCTAAAAACTGAAACCTTCCTGCGACTGAACTGTCACTACGACAATGCTAGATGATCTAAAACACGGGTATATGAGGCCTGGAGCTGAATACCCCTGATCTAAAATCTAAAATATCTAAAATAACCATAAAGCCTACATGCCACATAAATTATTAAACAAACCAACATGGCATCAAGGTAGTTGTTGCAAAGTTTAATATGCAGTCATAAAAGCAAACCTGTGCTGAGATTTAAAAACTGTTTTCAAATTAAAATTTTATTTTTTAGCTGAGGTGGTTGAGAGGACCTTAACTCTTCCACCATTACCGTGACTACGATGCAGCATTAACGTGTTTCGTCAGATTTGGTAGAATTTTTTTTTAGATGAGGTTAATAGTACAATTTTTGTGTTTGAATGTTGAGTTTGTAAAGCTCACTCTGGAGTGATGAGAGAGACAGATTTAACTGTATTTTGAAACTCTCCCAAGTGTCTTTCATCTATAAAACCCAAGACTGTTATGGCCGTCACAGTTACAGCTGTTGCTGACTGAATTTGGTGATTTTTATTTTAGGTGTTTATTAAAAACAAAAACAACGCTAGGGCTCAACAGGTTAACAGTAAGAAAAGTGAAACAGATATTTGAAAATGTACAGTTTTATAACAGTTGTGAACTTGTGATGGATATTATCCAGAATTGCTACTTAATAGATCTCTTTATGAGACGGTCATTAAGGCAGACAGTACTGCTTAGTCAGCTACACAGAAGAGCAAGTTCCATAATTTCACCCCATGACAGGAAGAGAAACTTACTTGTTTTAAGGCTTTATCACCAAAATGACAAAAACAATGTATTTCTCACTTCCTTTTGGGTAGTATCTTTAGCTATATAAGCAGCTTTTCAAGGTTTTAAAACTTTCAAGGTTTTAATCTGTTTATTTGCAGTACTGAGCATGTTAGGAATGCCAAGCAGACAGTAACAATCGCAGTGTGTAAGTGATAAAGTGTCCTGCAACAGAATCAACAGCCCCCACAGACCCTGATCTCAGCTTATTGTCACTGCTTAGTGACAAAAATACTTATGAGCATGTGAAACAAGATCCAGGTAGTGGTTACAGCAAGATGGTGACAGATTGTCTGAAGCAGAGCAGGAGAATGCTATTAACTGGACCTCATACCACAGGATATACCCAGGGGAAGCTACACCTATGCTGTATAGTTTACCCAGGGTTCACCTTTAAGACCAATTGCCTATATGGACTAAATGGACTAGCTCTTATATAGCGCTTTTCTGCTCTGTCTGAGCACTCAAAGCGCTTATACAGCACGTTTACATTCACCCATTCACACCCACTCATACAAACACTTCCATATGTAAGTAAGCTAAGTGCTTAATGTCTAACATTCACACGCATTCACACTCCAACGCTTGCGTCGGAGAGCAACTCGGGGTTCAGTATCTGCTACATACAGCAACAACTCTGCTACATACAGCATGTCACAGTTTCAACCTGATCTTAGGCAGCTTCAAACTCCACATTCAGAACACTTTGTATTTCATGGAGAAGGCGAGAGGTGTCATCATGGAGGCAGATGAAACTGGTCTCGTATGATACATCTCTCTTCACTCGTGTTCCAATTACGGAAGCAGTGGTGGTAGTTTGTAAGCGATTACAAGACCTCACACTCAGCAACAGGAAGACCCTGAGTGTCCAATCCAAGTGTGTTTGTTGTTGGAACTCTGTCTTCAATCCACATATTTTGCACACAAGGGCCAGTACTACAGACAGAAACATGGGTGCGCCATGGATTCTCCAATTGCACCCATTGTGATCAATCTGTATATAGAGGAAGTGGAAAGGAGGGCTCTGTTTTCCTACCCTGGAGCATTGGTTCAGATGGCGGATTGATGACACCTGGGTAAATATCTCAGGGCTCCCTCCCCTCACGCTTAGACAGCCATGGCAGATGGCTCCCCTCCCTGAGCCTGGTTGTGTCGGAGGTGTCTTCCTGTTAAACAGGAGTTTTTCCTTCCCACTGTCACTAAGTGCTGCTCTTAAATACTCAAGTTAGCTTAAGTTGCTAGAAGTAAAATAACAGGTCACTGTTGTGCAACTGTGTGGTGTAGTTACAATATAACAGATCATAACAGGAAAAATAAGGGCACTTGTAATAATTAGTTTAACTAGATGGTGAATCGTATAACAGATAAATTATAGAAGAGATTAAAAAAATAGAAAAAACATAGAAATGATAGAAGAAAGCCTGTAATAGAAGTCTAGTATTTTATAAGTTAATGAATAAGTGAGATCTGCACACATGAACACAGTACACCTTGAGAGGGTACATTTTGTGTGTGTGCCGCATACACCTCAGGAAATGTATAGCTGCGCTCCTGGCTGTTGCCCAGCAATCTTTAAAAAAATATCTTTATTATGGATGTGCCACCACTATTGTAAAAATGTGCTGTGGACATGAGGACTTGCAACAAAGGCAAAGCAAGAAACACCAAAGGACTTAGTCCCATAAAACATCACTCAACACAACACGTCAGTTTTGAGTGTCTCTCTGTAAGAGAGAGAATTAATCTGTACCTGACACATCTCCAGGTCTTTAATGAGGGGTTTCCCGTTTATCTGAGCTGCCTTCTGGATTAGTTCCCATGCTTCCTCTGTCCTGTTGTTGGCCATTAACCAGCGTGCAGACTTTGGCAAAACCCTAAAATGATTATTTATTTGTTTATTTATTTATTTTTGATACTGTCAAATCATTTTTGGAAACTAGTCAACATGCCAGGTTGGGCTGTTCCCCACTCACCAGATGTAGAAAATAAAGAGGAAGCCGGGTGCGGATATAGCCAACTGTAGTTTACGCCAGTCTCTAATGAGATATGCCACGCCAGCCAGAAAAATATAGCCAAAGCCAAAGAAGTAGTCAGTGATTATACCGGCCAGCATCCTCTGTTTTGATCCAGTCCACTCTGTGCCTGTGTATTAAGAACATGTTAATGCACACACCAACAAAAATACTGTATGTGTAATGCACACCTATGAAAAATGTTATTTTGTTAACAGAGCACAATGCAGAAAAATTAAAGGAACTTTCTTAAATTAGCACCAAGTCAGGTTAAACTTCTGGGATCTTGATCTGGTCAGTTAAGTAGCAGAACGGGTTGTTAATCATTTTCAGCTGCTTTGGTGCTCTAGAGGGGCAATAATAAGACAACCCCCACAACAAGAATGGCTTTACAGCAGGATCAGTATCTGCTCCTTTGTGCAAGGAGGAACAGGATGACCTACAAATGACCTCCAGCAGCCACTGGTGTGAATGTCTCTGACCAAAAAATCAGAAACAGACTTTATGAGGGTGACCTGAGGGCCAGACATCCTCTAGTGGGTTATGTGCTTGGCAAATTGGCATTTGCCAATACCAGAAGTGGCAGGTCCATGACTGGCACCCTGTGCTTTTCACAGATGAGAGCAGGTTCACTCTGAGCGCATGTGACAGATGTGAAAGGGTCTGGAGAAGCCGTGGAGAACGTTATGATGCCTGTAACATTGTTCAGAATGACTGGTTTGGTGCTGGGTCAGTGATGGTCTGGGGAGGCAAATCCATGGAGGGACCTACAGTCGTCTACAGGTTAGGCAACTCCACTTTGACTGCCATTAGGTATCAGGATCAAATCCTTGGACCCACTGTCAGACCCTCCGGTGGTGCAGTGGGTCCTGGGTTCCTCCTGGTGAATTACAAAGCCCCGGCCTCATGTGAGGAGAGTATGCAGGCAGTTCGTGGGGGATGAAGGAATTGATGCCGCTGACTGGCCCCCACGCTCTCCTGACCTAAATCCAACAGAACACCTCTGGGACGTCATGTTTCAGTCCATCCAACACCATCAGGTTGCACCTCAGACTGTCCAGGAGCTCAGTGATGCCCAGACCAGATTTAGGAGGAGATCCCCCATGACATTAGGAGCATGCCTCGACATTATTAGACATGCATACAAGCATGTGGGGTACCACACAAACTACTGAGTACTATTTTGAGTTCCTGCAATATGGACTAGCCTACTGCATCATTTTTCCATTCACCCCTCTGTAGGTTGATAATTTTCATTTCCATCAAAATGTTGTGGCATCCTTTTGTTCTTAACACATTCCCCAGTCCATATCAGTATAGATATCCAGCATGTTATTTTAAATAAAATCCCACCAGTCTACCTGAAACAGGTCACATAATGCAGTTTTTTGTAATTTGAGGAGACATTTCCTTAATTTGACAACTCCAGTCAAAGGATAAAACACATATTGTGCACCGATCGAATGTGTTACCTGCAGTATTAACACTTCATCACTGAAGACATATTTAATATCTTTAATCTTTATCGTTAATTTCTGTTTCCATGTATTTTTTCTTATATTCATGATTTTATCATGTTAAAGAACTGATATTCTGCAGGACACTGACCCAGGACAAAAGCATTCATAATAACACCAGAGATGGACGTTCCAACCATAAAACGAAGGGCAGTGTAGATGTAGAAATTAGGTGCAAAAGCAGCAGCGACCCCAAAGGTAGCCTGGCTAGCCAGGTTCACAAGGATAATTATCCTACGACCATACCTGCAACAAAAGATTTCAGAAGTTCGTCATTCCAGTAAATCAGGACAAGAATGTATTCTGCTCTGAAGATTTTTAACTTACTTATCAGCTAAGTGTCCAAACACAACAGCTCCAACGAGGAGGCCAAACATGTAGATGGATGCGCCCATATTGTTCAGGCTGGCATTTTCACACACCAGGTCCCACTGTGAGGAGGAACAGTGGGATGTTTGGGAAAAACATTTTAAGAACCATCTGGGAACTCTCAAGCAGCAGAAAACAAACAGGCAAAAATTGAATGTGTCACTTTGCTAGCTACTGGTCACAGTGCTGTGAATTTGAGCATGCGTATACAGCTCGATCGGTCATACCTACAGCTACCCTAAACAAAGACTTCACCCGAGGATGCGCTATTGGCCGGATAGCTCTGGACGCTCGTGGCCCTCAGAGGATCAGCCCTAATGATGCTGGTGGTGTTAACATGAATTTTTCATTTTTCTGTGAACACAGACGTTTAACACCTTATTTTGTACTCTTTAACCTTATTTGCAGTGATAGCCTGACCAATGGCAAAACATCGTGATGATACAGGGTGATGTAAGGAACACTGCACTTTAAGTGCCCTCTCTATTTTTAAGATTAAGCTTAAAAATTTCCTTTTTGATAAAGCTTATAGTTAGGGCTGGATCAGGTGACCCTGATCAGGTGACCCTGGGTTTTTTTGACTGTTGGGTTTTCTCTGTATTATTGTAGGGTCTAAACCGACCATATAAAGCACTTTGAGGTGACTGTTGTGATTTGGCGCTATACAAATAAAATTGAACTGAACTGAATTAAGTCTTGTCACTTGGCAGCCACCTTGAAATTCCTTTAGGTACTTATTCAGGCAGTTATTTTCAAATATTTTCTAAATTACTTTAATTTCCGTGGTCACCAGGAAACTGCACATAGAGAATAACCTGTCAAAACTGATAGAATTAAAAAAATTTGCCTCAAAATAAAGTCAGAGTTTTGATTTTGTTTAGTAAAAGGAACATTATGACTAAATTTAAAGTTTTTGTTTGGGTGTCCATGAGAGATCTCGTCTGTTTTGAGTTCTAACGTTGCATACCAGCATAGCATCAAAAGCTATTATGCTGCAGAGCTCTGCACATCTTCTAATCACACGATGATTAACTTGTAGTCTCCTAAATCAATCGCAGATCTCTTTGCTGCTCAGTTACCATATTTACCAGAGATGAATTCTCACTGACCTACATGTGAGATTACCTTGCCCAATCACATCATTTTGGTCATGTAACTGCTTCTGCTCCCCGCCCCTCACGTGTATGTTTCACAAGCACTTTCAAAGTATGTGGGGATGCCTAGAGGGCCCTGCACTGCACGCGTCCATCTCTCAACCTTAACCCCATTTAGCCCTGTCTCAAATGTCACCAGACGTCACTGTAATAAAACTGTTAAGTCCCTCCACATTCCATAGCTGCATGTTGAACACATCTGGGTTTATCTGAGAGGCTGCTGGTTTTCACTCACCTCAGTTACTACGGTGTTTTGAAATGTCTCAGTGCTGTACTCCCACCCCTCCAGGCATTTGATTGTAGGGTGTCCATCGCCAGGAGATAGGGAAGTGCTATGGTTTAAAGGGATGGTGCAGGACAGATCAGGCTGTCCATCAGGGGTGGTTAGAAGGCTGAGGTTTGAAGAGGCTGGAGTGCCTGCTGAGGGGCTGGCAAAACGGCATAAATGAGGAGGTACGGCTCCGGTGAAGACTGAGACCAGCATGTGGAACGCCAGGAAGATCTGAGGCAGACAAATCCACACATACAAGATCTTCTGGAACTTCCCAAAGCCTCCAATAACAGAGAGGATTTCATCAAAATTCATTGCTCCGGCCGTTGTTAAACGCACAGTTAAAATCTGCCTTATTAGAACTGATCAGGTCAGAAAGTCCAAAAAGTGCTTCTAAAATGAAGCTGCGATACATGCACAGGCAGATGAAGCGTCAGTCAAATGCCTGAGAAAAAAAGGTTGGAAACAATGTCTTTGGCAGGCTGACTAACAGGCATGGAGAGACAGTCTCGTGCAGATGCAGTCACACCTGCGCTGTGCTGCACTTTGAGAGCAACCTGTGGCTGTCTGCAGGAAAGCGTGCAGCTCTCAGAGGCTGATCTAACCTTGGAGTGATGGGAGTGAACCAAAGCAAGAGGGAGGTGTTTCCCCACTGTGGGAGGAGCGGCTGTGTGGCGATCGCTGGGCTTTTGTCCCTCCGCCCTTCCTCAAAAAGTTTCATAAGAATAAATTAAGTAACCCATTTTGCCTTTTTTATTTGTGGCCATCTCTCAGTTGACAAACAACTTGATTCAGTGGAATTATTTGCTCAGCATTGCTCTGTATTTGCAGAAGCAAACGCAGATCCAAAACAGGTCCTGTTTGTTTCTGAGAAAACGCATGACTCTACTGTTCTTGTATTTCAGTTGTCAAACTAGTTCTGTGGCTGTCAGTGGGAGTGTATTGTCCCCGCTAGTGTAGAGTAATTATCTAGTGTAGAGTAATTATCTAGTGTAGAGTAATTATCTAGTGTAGAGTAATTCTTCTGTCACTAAATGGCATGTGGGGGAAATGAATGTCTTTCGTGGTGAGACAAAGGAGCAGGTAGATGGCAAGGAGAAATTAGAGCAGGGTTGACTACTCTTCATGCCATTCTATCATCCTCATCCAGTCATCGCTTGGCTGTTGTTGCTGGTAGAAGTGTTTAAACATGCTTATTTTTCAGTATAATGCTCATGCATAGCCTGTGGTGCAGTGTAGATATGCATTATAAAAAAACATTCACAACACTGGAACAGAACTCCCAGGGATAATCTGGAAAGACTGACATTCTTTAATTAGGTGTGGGGCTGCCTACGCTGTCAGTGGTAATATTTACAAAGGGTTAACTGCAAGAAAGACTTGCAGAGTAGTTTTATAAAGTGAACAAAAAGGACCAGAGGCACTCAGTGCAAGAACTCCTGCAGCAGAGACTATTACACAATTACTATTTTAGGCAGGAAGAGAAAGTTGCTCCTTCCTGTGTAAACAACTTTAATTTTTCAAGTACTGAAAAAGGCATCTTACAGTGTTCAGCTCTGTGCCATCTGCACTGCTACTCTTTCCACCGTGCAGCACCATCTTGTGGTGACATCAGAACAAATGAACCTGGACGAAGGAGCAAAGAATCAGTTAGTGCCACCATCTCCAAACCCTACATCATAGCAGGTCTACCAGCTTGCAAAACTTCCTCCTGCTGCTATCTTTCTGTCACAAATCACCCCGACACTCGTCTCCGCTCTCTCCACCCTGCCTTCGCTCGCTTCTTCACCTCTCTTTGCACTGTCCTTTGCTTTGGATGGTTGACCCCACATATTCAAACTCATCTATCTTCACTATTACATTTTTTTTCATATAGCACCCAATCACAGCAACAGTTGCCTCAAGTCATAAGGTAAAGACCCTACAATAACAGACAGAGAGCCCCAACAATCAAATGACTATGTGCAGCACTTGGTGACAGCAGGAAGGAAAAACTCAATTTTAACAGGAAGAAACCTCCAGCAGAATCAGGCTCAGGGAGGGGCAGCCACATGTTGCAACTGGTTGAGGGTGAGGGGAGGAAGACACCTGTCCACCTGTCTCCCTCTCATCTGCACATACTATGTATTCTGTCTTGCTTCGGTTGATTACTTCAGGGCATACCTCCACCTCTCCAGGCTCTCCTCCTCCTGCTCTGAACTCTCACTAAACATCACAATGTCGTCGGAAACTCCTGCCTGACCTCATCTGTCAACTCATCTGTCCATCACCAATGCAAACAAGAAGGGGCTCACAGATCCCTAATGTAATCCCACCCCCACCTATAGCTCCTACCGCACACCTCACCATTTTCTCACTATCCTCGAACATGTCCTGCACCACCCTCACATACCTCTCTGCCACTCCTGACTTCCTCATACAATATCACAGGGAAATAATTTACTATATCACAAGACACAATGTAACTTGTATCTTAAATATATGTAACTTATGAATATATAACTCAGCCTACATGTGTGTTCAGCTGACTAGTTAATTAGAAATGTCAACTTTTTAATGGAGCCCTACATTTTTCACTTTTTCATTCATAGAGGGATCTCTGCTGGGACTTGTTCTAAGTGTAGATGATTCATTGCGAAAGGTGACCTGAAACTGGAAAGGTTAAAATCTACTGATTTTTATCTGAGAACCTGTCAGAGGAGAATTTTATCTTGCCAGCCCTTAGGCCAAGATTTCACCTCAGCTATACTGGATTGACAGGTTTATTGCACATCCTTGTCAGTGCTCATAGGTCACCTGAGGTTCTCAGACCCCACAGATACGTACTGCTTTTACTGGTGAAAAAAATGCACAGTTGGTGCTCTTGTATTGCAGCATCAATGCTGTTTGAGCCTCCTGGTGACCACATTTACCCAAGACAACCCCTACATACTCGTGTGTGTAGCATAGAGCTGCTACAATGTTATTGTAAATAGTTGGTTGTAGTTTGCTGTTAAACCCCAATCCAAAAAAAGGTGGGAGGTTTGCAGCCCCAAGCAGAAGCATCCTCGCTGAGGAGCAGACTGGTTTCTGGATGGGCAGAGCTGCATGTGAACAGATGTTAAACTTACAGATTATCTGTGAAAAGCACAGAAATCTTGAAAAACCAGTTTTCCATAACTTTGTTGACTACAAGAAGTGCTTTGACACAGTACGATACGATGGACTCTGGGCAGTGATCGTAAGGTTTAGCATCAGTAGAGGGCTCATCAACAGTATCTACGCTTTTGTATGATATTTCATGCAGTACAATGTGGCAGCGAGCTCACTGAATGCTTCACTACCACTGTTGGCCTAAGACTCACAAAAGACTCACAAAACGAATAGCTCCCTTTGAGATGAACTTCTACAGGCTTCTCAACTTCCACTGGACCAGCCACACTTTAAACTAGGAAGTCAGACAACTGGTAACCAACTTTCTTGGCCCCCATGAATCTGCAGATTCTTCTTATTGCTGCTTCAATGAATGGCTCATATTTTTGACTTAGAGTTCTCAGTCATACATTTCTGAAAACAACACAGAAGACAGTAGAACCTGATGACAACTTCCTTGATTTATTAGAGAGGGTTTAAAAAAATACTATTTGTTTCATATTTATTAATGATAATAATAATACCATATTTTCTGGATAACCTCACAATATGTGGCAGGAAGGAGGACACCAATGCAGGACACGCCAAGCAGAGATTTAGACTTAAAATCCAGTTTATTCACTGGTCAGAACAAAAAGCCAGACTAGACAGACAACTGACAAAAGACAAGAAAGTCAAGAGAAAAACAGGATCCACACAGCAGGGACTTAAATCCACAGGAGGAGGAGGGGAGTGAGAACAGCTGGGAATACAGGTGACGCTACTTACTATGACAAGACCAGGGGAAGCAAAACTGAACATGACAGACAGGAACGGGAAATGATGTCAGCAGGTACTTTTGATGGTAAAGAGCAACTTCATGGCAAAGTATCTGCTCACTCGTCATAACATGCTGGACTATATGCAAATTGCCATCATAAAAACTGAGGCGGCAAACTTTGTGAAATCCAATAATTGTGTCATTCTCAAAACTTTAACAGCTTCAAATCTCCCGGGAAGGCTTTCCACAGGTTTAGGAGTGTTTCATTCTTCCAGAAGCACATCTGTGAGGTCAGACACTGATGTTGGAGAGAAGGCCTGGCTCACAGTCTATCAGGCTGAGGTCAGGACTCTGTGCAGGCCAGTCAGGTTCTTCCACACCAAACTCACTCATTCATGTCTTCATGGAGCTGCTTCGTGCTCTGGTGCACAGCAGAGGAGGGAAGTAACAAAGTACAAATATTTTGTCACTGTACTTAAGTAGATATTTTAGGTATTTTTACTTTACACAAGTATTTATTTTTCTGTCTACTTTTTTACTTTTACTCCTTACATTTTTTTGACACAAATATCTGTACTTTCTACTTCTTACATTTTGAAAACAGGTTTGTTACTTTAGCTTTATCAAGTTTTTAACACGTTTCAAACAAACTGAGGTATGCTAACTTTGTGTAATTCAAAGATTGTATGAAAATACTGCAGCTGAGGTCAGCTGGCTGTGCTGCACTGACAGTAAAGCTCTGTGTTGGACAGTGTCTGTGTTGGTGGTCAGAGTTACAGGTTACATGTGGCTGGGGTCTTTCTGTGTGGAGTCCACAGAATATTCTCGGGGATCATCAACATGTTTCTGGCAAATGTGAGACAAGTCTTTGTGTTCTTTTTGGTCAGCAGTGGTTTTTTCCTTGGAACTTTCCCATGGAGGCCATTTTTGCACCGTCTCGTTGCTGTTGTGGAATCATGACCTGCAGTTCTTTAGATGTTGTTTTGGGCTCTTTTGTCACCTCCTGGATGAGTCATTGATGCACTCCTGGA
>VUQJ01038041.1:3803-18302 GCA_015108635.1 Andinoacara biseriatus | reverse complement strand
GAAAGGAATCCATATTATCATGTTAAATGGCTTATTATAAAGGAAGTATCTTACATCCCTTTTCAAATACTGTACTTCTAACATTTGCTGACAATGACTACATTAACTTTGTCTTTACACATAAACACTTAAAATAGATGAAACTAAGTGGACAAGAACTGTTAACAAGACTGAATAGGAGCCTTATGAGAGAGCGGGAGCATGTGATAAAGGTCAATAGTGTCTGCCGTTATCCAGGTCCCTAGCTTTTAGCTGTTAGCTCAGTGTGGCAGACCTGGAGTAGCTCAAGTGGTTACACTCAGTAGTGTAGTCTACGTGATACGCAGGTATACGCCATATACCCACTAGAAAAGCTTATGAATTTCCGTATACCCACTTAAAAGTGCCCAATGATACGTATCACGATACATGATTTGCTTATAAGGACCAGCGCAAACTCTTTACTAATCCGCTCCAATGCAGTCACCTGCTGCCATGCGCTCCCCTTTCCTCTTGTTCTATCTGAGGCTCACAGGCATTGGCTGAGTCCATTACTACAGCTCTCTGCTCTGTGATTGGTTTCTTATTCAGCTGCTCCTTTATGATTGGCGGGGGGGCGGGGCCAGCTTAGACAGCAACTGATGGAATGACGTAATGGTGTCGCTAACAAAACATCAAAGGTGGCAATGATCTTTGTTGTGGTCCCTAAGCCTTATTTACAAACTCAAACAGAGATACAAGCACATGAATCAGCATTCACTCGTTGATCAGAAGTTTTTGAGATTCAGGAGATAAAAGTAAGTTTAAAAAAATCCTAGTAAAATATCCTAAACCACACAAGCCATATTTCCAAAAAATACTGCCCCCCCATTACTAACACAACAATACGTTACATATTTGTATTATTTTATTATATATAATCTTAAATAGTAAAAGGAAACAAGAACAGAGAAAAAACACAAAAAAATAAATAAATGAAATACAGTATATATACCAATATAAATTGCACAAATCCTTCAGGTACTAATTACCATGCATGTGAAGTGCAATCTAAAACTTGACTTTTCAAGCCTTCTTTGGTGGAAAATCATCAATTACATCATCATATGAAATCTGTTGTGCAACCGTATGATTGATGATGATGATGGCAGGCCCAGAGAGACGCTCCTGTGACATAGTGGACCTCAAGTATGTTTTAATAAGCTTCAGCTTGGAAAAACTCCTCTCTGCTTCAGCTACTGTCACTGGAAAGGTCAAAACAATTCTGAGTGCAGTCCACAGATTGGGGTAGATTTCTGTGAGCTCTTTCTCGTGGACGAAGGTCAGCAGCTCCACTAGAGTCATGGACTTTGATGGATGGTCAGGGAAATTCTTCAGCTTCTGAAGAGGCCTGTGTGGCTGCAGAAGTAGATGGCCCCTCATCAGACTCCAGGACCATGTCTGTGGCTGCTGTGGAAGTATCTGACTCCTCATTTTGGACAGTGGTTGCTCCAGCTCCAAAATATTTCAGAAGTGCCCCTGAATTTACAATTAAGATAATATTATAAGTTAGATGACATTTACATCACACATGCATCAGTTACCCTATTAAAATGACCATGATGCACTTTATTAACATTTGTTAACATCCTATTAACTAAGCAAAACACACAATTTATTTTAAAAGATATATGACATGTAGCTTACAAAATGCTATGTCAATGTATATTATAAGTTATTTAATTTAGCATAGCCTATAGCAATAAAAACAAATCCACAGTCAGTTTGTGTGAATTTGCACTTGTTGTGTTGCAAACACAAACCAGACTAAGTTGTCTGGGTGAAATTAGTTGCATGACATGATGCCTCAATTCTAATTCTAATTCAGCAAAACTAAAAACCAGATACAGTCGCCCTCTGTGACTAATTAGTAACATATTAGCAAGAGGCTAATAAATAGCCTATCGCCTAATGTTAATCACGTCACTCACAGAAATCTGCATACCTTTATCCTTTGCCCGTTTCTCCTCTTCTTCTTTTATTCTTTTTCTAAACTGTGAACCTGATGACTTCTTTGGTCTTTTACCTTGATCCATATTACCTTTCCGCAACAGTCCCTTCACCCGTCAATCAACCAGAGTCACGTGACGTAAACACGTTCATGTAGCCTATGACTTTTTTTTTTTTTTACATTTTTACATTTTTACATAGCTAACTTAATTAATTACATGAAGGTATGTGGGTCTATGTTAATTTTAGGAATGAAATACAATTTATTTTAAAGCAGTTTGTGTTGTGTGGCCTGGGATCAGTCTATCCCCTCGCCTCGCCCCCCTCCCCCTTGCCTCCTCTTACACACACAACCTGTATGACTCTCACCCCACAGCAAGTTGACGTGATAGTGCGGGCGCCTCAGCGCCCACTCCCCACTAATCTGACATGGAAATGAGCGGTAGTCTAAGTTTTTGGGGTTTTTTTGATGGCGCTAGTGCGCCCTAGATTGCGCACACGTTGCCCAGGGCAAAAAACGGCCCTGAGCTCGGCATTATGATATAATGACATTAGGCACTAACTCTTTCGCTTGTGGGTTAAATTCAGTGCGCTTTACCGCTTTAAGTCCTTTGCTGATGTAAATGTTCATCCCACTGGACATTGATTGAGATGTTCCTCCAAAGCTACTGCCTTCCAACACAGAAAGGCGTGCTACAGCAGCAGCTATTTGCACTTCTATTTCCACCTGTTCCTTTTGTTGTCGTATTTTATCAGCTTTCAAGCAATGTCTTTGCTCCAATTCCTTCAATTCATGTTTTCTTTTTAAAGCTTCCGCTTTTGCCAGTAAAGCTGCTTGATCAGCCAGGGCTCGCTTACGAGTGGAGGACGGGCTGGATGCTTTACTACGCTTAGAACGCAGACTTGAAATATTTGAAACTACCTTCAGGATGTACACCTTCCTCACTCTCATCATCGTGTTTCCCTGCTTGAATATCATCAGCAGGAACTTTATTACACACATTTTCATGGTCATCACCGTCACGGTCATCATCCATTTCCTTTTCTTTCAGCCAAATATGCACTTTATTCACAAAAGCATTATTTGCCACACTTTTCTCCTAAAACCAGGTATTTTTCCTTTGCTGCTCATCTTTAGGCAAATTAAAATCATTTAACAAGGAGTTATGAAGAGAGGACACATTTTCACACAGTGTATTGAACCTTTGCATGCATTGTTTTACTTCATAAACATTTTTATTTGACGAACAAAGCTCTATTATTTTTTACTTTATTTTACTTGCATTTCTAAACACTTCAGTTCTTTCCTTCTGTACCTTTTCAAAAGCAAAAAAAGCTCCCTTTAGTGAAAGTTTTCTTTGCCTTTTTTCACTTTGTGTGCCCGTAGGCTCAACTTCAACATTCATATCACTCATTTGCGACTGTGAATCAACAATAACAACAACAGGCTACGTTGTGCTTTATGGGTCTTTAGTGCAGCCAAATGCTCCAAAAATACCACAAGGCACAAACGCATTCACATGAGTAGCTGTTGCATATTCACAATCTGAGATATGAAAGCCACCACAAACTCATTAGCCATTTACCAGGCTATAGCATCATCTCTGGAAATCCATAGGCCGAACACCGTAACACATCATAAAGCCAGTGCATCACATCATACATTTGTATTCAATAAGGATGATTGGACTCACCAAAGATGCCTTGAATGGTAATCGTGCCTCAAACCTTATTATTAGATCGATCTTACTTGAAATGACAGGGATGGGTGGTTGAATGAATATAGCTCCTTTGTTTGTCATTCAGATGAGCTAGGCATGTGGGCATGCCCCAAACTTTTCCAGGTGAGTTGTCCTCTTCATAAAATGGCATATCCTTTATGTATGAAAGGTACAGTCTGAAACTGGGCGGGCCCTTTTGAATCGTCTAGCAAGCTCGTCGAAATAATAAGACGGTACACTTGCACCAAATGTCAGCACTGGCGAGCCCAACCTTCCATCCCAAAGATGGCCGACCTACCCGCAGCCCGTCTAAGATTGCACAAGCCAGCTTTCTACTCTACGGGAGTAGACTGTTTTCGTCCAATGGGGGTTATGACAGGCTGACGACAGGATCTCACCGAACCCTGTGTTATAGCCTGAACAATATGAACTGCATGTTCCCCACCTTTTTGGATGTTCTGAGAGCTAAGTGAATAACAAGAAGTAAGTGGCCTTTGGGTTATTAGGCTCTATCCATAGCTGTATTCAGTGCACCCAGCGCAACCTACTTTCAGGTCTAGCGCGATGTGCAGACTGACCTCTGTAAACTTCATGTTTAGTACATGCATGGGGACAATACCGACTGGCGGGGAGGAATTGTGTTTCCATATGATGTGGCATGCATGTATATATTATTGTTATTATGGTGTAAATTAATTTGTTCTGGTTAAGCTATAGTCATGGGCGTGGATACATAAGCTACTAGCTGATACATCCCATTAGTAATATATAGGTAGACGTGTGTGTGTGTGTATGGGCGTGTACCTGTGTGTGTGTGTGTATGTGTGTTTGTGTGTGTGTGTATCTAGGTATATAAATGAGGACTCGATGGAGATTGTAGAACACAATACCTGTATGTTATTTAGAGATACTTTAGTTACATCCTGTTCTGTTAGAATAGCAGTAACTGGTTGTTGTTTGTTGTTACAGAAACTAGTGAGTCAGACGTCATTAAACTCTCCTCGGCGACAAGCCAGTAATCAACAATTCATCTCCTCACTCTTCCTGTATCCTGACCGATACCTTCTCTTGGTACGGTCTCATCTACGAACCTGCCCTACCTCTTCACATACCACTTTATTACACTTTAATACGAAAGGTCGGGTTTTTTACTTTGTGTAGCAACTATCAAACTGCTTCCAATTTTAGTTGCTTCTGGGTGCGGGAAATCCACGTCCTATCACGCTCCAAAGTATAATGTCCAGACTGGGAGATAAGTTTGGGGATGCTCCCATTTATTAAACACAAACTGAGTACTGAATGAGATCCAAATTCCAGGGTGGCAGTCTATGGCAGCATGCAAAAGGAATGGCAATATTAATCAATACGTGGATATGATGAAGTAAAACCAGCATATAACAGAGAGCGGTAAAAAACCATGTGACTCCCCACAGCCTAATCACGCTGCCCTTTCACCATGACACTTATATTTTCCCCACAGCGCCACCAGTGGTAGAGCAAAAGGCATGTCAATTCACATATGAACCAAACACCACCACCAAACCAAATAGACTTATGGGAACTAAATAAGATAGACTCAAACTATGCCCAAACACAGAATACTACAAATGGCTCCTATAATATGTATTGGCCCACATGACAAACAGTGACGAATCAGTTATTATCTAATAATTTGCTTCAAATTCATTAAATAAATGTGGATTGCATCCCTTCAGGGTCATGTCCAGTTCCAATCAATGAAGCACTTACTGTAATCATGAAAGAAACGATCAGTCAGATCAGTACACAGGTAGTGGTTAATATACAGCCATCAGTGATACACACACCAGTACTGAGAGATGACCTATGGATGTTCAAGCCATAGCAGTCAGCGATTCATCACTAGAAATGCATTCCTACACCTCGTAGGACAAAACTATCAACATGTGGCTGCCATCCTGGTCCTAGTTTCCTGTGAAAGGCTTATAATGGCTCAGGTCTGAACTTAGGTACCTGCTGAAAAAGTGCAGTGAATTAAAAAAATTCCAATCTGTCATTAAGCAAAAACTGCAAGTCATGTAGGTCAATGGTTAGAAAATTATCTTAAAATTTTAATATAACATCATTTTACTAATTTAATAACTAAGTAGATTCAGACCAGTAAAAATTAACCTGTTAAAGCACCTAGGGTGTTTGTCAAATTACTTTATACAGAAAATTAATTTTGTGTGTTTGTAAGTGTAAGCTTTTCATCATTGCAAGTATATGAGCTGTTTCATCCTTTGTGCCTGTGTAAGGGCGGTGTGTGTATATGTGTGTGTCTATCTGTACAAGGTCAGCTTTTGCGGTCTCTTCTCTCATCCGAGTGTAAAGTTAACTTTTGCTTTTTGGTCAGACAAAGCATAAGGGTAATTAAACAAAAACAAATAATAGCTTAGATTTAAAATTTGATACAATTTCTATGTAAGCAAAAAAGTAAAACAAAAACAACAAAACAAAACATGGTCAAAAAAGGCAAAATATCTAAAGATAGTCATTTGTAAGTTCAGATAGCTCATGTTTTCTTGTTATACATGCAAAATACCTGTAAAATCACTTGTTAAAATCTGACTCCATTACACATGAAACTTCAACCAACATAAGATATCTTAAAAAGACTTCTTTTCTCTCTTTTTTTTTCAAATGTTTATAATGGGCTTCAAAATTATATTTATTCTTTAAGGGTCTGTATCAAAACAGCACAACTATAGCAAAAAAAATGTAGCTTTATGAACCTCAAATTAGTAACTTGTGAAAGGGGAAATGCATAAACTTGACCTAAAGAAAAAAAATCAGCAGTTGTTACCTGTAAACAGCAAGTTTTTAAACCTTATGTAAATTTTTTATTAATCTGGACCTAAAAAGTAAAAAGGTAAAACAAAAGGAAGAAAAAATCAAATTACCTTTCAATAAGAGTGTCTTTGATTATATATTTATTTCTATATTTATTGATCAGTGTGTAGTCCGATGCTTTTAAATCTAAACCTCCTGTATTGTCTTTTCATACTAAACAAAAAAAAACTAAAAATGTTATGGATGAAATCTTTAAAGTGTAAATAATCTCAGGATTCAGAGGTCATACTCACAAAGCCCTTGTTTTGTTACATGCAGCTTTTCTGCAGTTGTTCATCCCACTGGTAGCAGGGAGTGTCTCCCTTAGGCCTCATGCGAAATTATAAGAAACAAGCAATGATTAGTTTTCGACTAAACATTAAGCAAATTACTCGTGAAACAACATAATTGTGGCGTGTATAGAGGTGGCCTAAATAAACAAAAATTTCTAGATGATGGGCAAATATTAAAGTGATTATTAGTCATACTACTGAACATAGCATAACTGAGATTTAAACATTTCAATCAGTTTTTCTGCCTCGGAGGTCTTTGACCTTCTAATGTGTTTTGATTCTTCACTGAGCCCTGTGACTGGTCGCACCTATGGTTATCGACCCCCAACGTCAGAAACTTCACATATTGTTGACAGTTTCTCTGGTCTCAGGCTTGTACACAAAGGTCTCCTTTGTGGAAGCAGGAGTCTTTTTCTCCACTCCTCCGGTCTGTTGGTCTTTCCGAGTTTTTGACATGGCCCCGAGCAGCCAGAATTTCTTTTTTGGTCAGTCTCCTGAAGGTGCCGCTGATGTGGTTCAGGCTCCTGTCACAGTCTGCCTTCCAGAGGCCTGTGACTCTCTCCCTCTCTCTCTCTCTCTCTCTCTCCCCTTCTCCTCAGTGTGTGTGGGTGTGACCTTTTGTGTTTCAGTGGGCAGGTCCTCCTGAGTCCCCGCCTAACCGCTGAGGCACACCTGTTGATGAGCTGCTCATCTAGCTGGTATTTAGGCAGAGCTGTGGCCATCCGCCGATGCTGGATTGTCAGTATGCACGTTAGTGATCCTGGCTCAGTTTATCTCTTGTCTCTCAACTTACCTCTGCATTCTGTCTGTTAACTCATGCGGTTTTTCTCCACACAGACCTTCCCGGCATACCCGAGCGAGACAGAGTAGTGAGAGGCAAAAGCTGGGGTCTGTTTATCTGGGAGTTTCTCTGACCCTGTCTGTCTGCGGAAATCCATAACACGTCAGACTCACCTTTCCGTGGAGATCCTACCAAAGTAGTCTGTTGTAAATAAACCTGTTGTTCTTGCACTTCAAGTCCGCATTTTGGAGTCCTTATCTTGCTGTGCCATGACAACTGTGGTGGAATGAGACTGAAAGATCTTATTAGTTTTAAATCTTCAATTGGTTTTAATTTTCTCCTAATATCAATACCTAATTTTTGAGACATAAACCTTGTTAATGTCTCCATAATTTAACTTATTTGAGAAGAGGACATGATCACTTTTGTTTTATTAGCTTCTTAAATATTTTTTTCTTTAATGCTCAATCTAATCTCAATTTGTTCAGACATTTAATATTCAAAGTGATCACTGCTCATCTCCTCTAATCATTAGCTTTTTAGCTTTTTAATAAATTTGCCTAATAAAAAACGTAAATGCACAAAAGTGTGAATCAGGTAATTTTCTTTTATCCTACATTTTAATCAATTGTAGTTTTTAGTTCTCTATGTTTTACTTATAGCCGAAGGGCCACTCAAAGTTCGGCACTTTGTTTTGTGTCTTTGATTCAGTTTCTTTCTTTTTTTTTTTAATATTTCACTAAAACTCAGTTTCTCTGGGAACTTTTTCTTGAAATTTAACAATTTAACATAATTTGCATAATTTGCAGTACCTTAATACGGGTTGATTAAGGCATTAATCTGTTAAGCTGGCTTTGTTTAAGTAAAATAAATTAAGTTTTTCATCTTCTTTCTCTATTAGCAGTTTATAAAATGATAGAGGAGCCCACGAGTGTGCTCCCTTTTAAAATACAAGAAATAAAATTAAAAGAGCAAGATTAAAATAATGTCAAATAAATCAATCATGAGGAAATAATTAACAATAATATCTGTTTCTTAATGGTTATATGGCATTGATGTCAATGTTTGTAATCAATGATATCATTATTCTGTTATTTTATTTTGCAATTAAAAGCAATGCATTCCTGACTCCTTTTTTTTCCCCTCTTATGGTTGGCTTTTTTCTCTCCTTGCATCAAAAGCGAAAGCTTCCTTTCGAGATTTTTTGACCACCTCACCCTTATCAACAACCATATCTGCCCAAATTAAAGAAAAAGAAAAACGTAAAAACTTACAGGGCCTCTAGACCTCATTTATACACACAAACCTAAGGTAGAAAAAATGCACACAGACACACAAAGCAATCCTTCCCTTCATTCTCTTGAACACACATACTCAAGTACAAGTATACACACACACACCCAACAGGGCTCAGAATCCCACTGATGCATACACATTTGGACCATGCATGCTATGCATGAGCCTCATGTAAGTCAACCATCTAGGTCCGAATGAGCACATATTCAGGGTTTGTGAATATCTATCTGGGCAAACCCCTGTAGGGCCACCATGGAAACTGCAGACAAAACCATATGGGGCCCGTAATGTGTGCTGGCAGGGATACACTGTATTCAGAGGGGGAAAGACCTTGATGATGAACAAATGTACTGCTTGTTCATTATCATATACTCTTCTTTTGTCCCATGTGTCGATGCTGACCTTTCAGTTATGCAAGAACTTCCTTGTAAGTCATGATAAATATAGATAAACATTTATACCCCAGAGCTGTTATTCAAATTAATAATTTGTATGCCATGTACATCTATTTAAATATTGGACCCTTTTAATTCAACAGGTAGCAAAATTATGCTAAGACTCAAAATCAGTCTTAGGTCAAATATTAAGATTTGTCTGATTTAGCAACATCGATATGTTTCTACACCTTCTGTTTTTTTATTGAGCGAGCTGAAATTACATATGCATAAGTGTTCTCTTTCAAGAGCTGATCCAGATTAGTATCTTGCTTTGTAAACCTGCTTCAATATTATAATTTAGTTTTACCTGTGCTTTGTTTCCCAGGTTGTCTCATTCCCCTAATTAGTGTGTCATAACAGACTTTTTCAAGCCATGTGGCTTGAATAATTTCAGGTTTGGCAAAGTCTTAATGAAATAAGCAACACCATATCACACATAATAATGATTTGTCTGCACAAATGCACAAGTTACACTGCATGAAAACTAGGTTTTTCGACAGTTACTGGCATGTAATACTGCCGCACGCCTTGAGTTTTAGGGTTTTCAGCAGGAGCTGCCGTGAACTTTCTGTGGCAGTGCTCCCCCATCACCCCCTCTTCTCAGGTCTAAGGCAGGCTTTCAAATGTAAGGGTGGTTTCTGTGAGTCATACAAATGCAAATCAAGTACTCACCAGTGGTCTACCCTCTCAAAAGTGAGGTTGTAATCAACCTAACGTTTGTGATATCTATCTATCTAGTTGCAAATACAGGCACTATTGTGAGGTTGTGTCAGCTAAAGATGACAATATCAAGGTTCGCTGTGCACTCGGTGCTGGCGACAAAGCGTTATCTAGTGAGATACAGCATTTTTATCACAAGATAGAAACTGCACTCAGTTTTTGGCAAAGTGACTTTTATATATTTTTCTTTTTATCAAGGTGAAAACTGTCATTGACATTAAAAATGTATTTTTAAACAGAAATCTATTTCAGAAGGCTGCAGAAATCACAACAAATATGATGTAATCCTTGTACTTAATTTGTAAGCTAAGTAGGCTCTTTGATATTTGACACATAAAGATGAACATCCTGTTTTTATATAGTTTGAGTTTTATTTCATTTAATTTTATTTCGTAGAGTTTGTCTCCCTCCCGTCACCCCAACTGGTCACAGCACATGGCTGCTCGCTGAGCATGGTTCTGCTGGAGGTTTCTTCCTGTTAAAAAAGTTTTTTTTATTCCTACTGTTGTCAAATGGGAGTCATCTGATTGTTGGAGTTTTCTCTGTAAACATTGTATGGTCTTTACCTTACAATATAAACCACCGTCCGGCAACTGTTGTTGTGATTTGGTGCTATATGAATACATTTGAACTGAATTTTCTATGACTTATAAGAAGAAGAATGTCATAATTTGGTATTGACCCAGAAAACAGACTCAAACAAATGACATAAACTTTCAAAGGTTTATTTACACAAATTAAAGTATTTACAGTGAACAGGAAAAAAAGACAGTGGAAAACTAAGGCAGTGGTTCGGTACAGTGTGGAAGATGAGAGAAAGCCTTTTAGCAATGACTGACAAGGAGGATGCAGATGCAAAGACTCAGATTGTGACTGGATCGTTCTTACTGGAGAGGTGACAGTGAATGGCTGAGGAAGGGTCTCTAGGCATGCATGCTGAGTTCCATGATTGGCGTGGACTTAGCTGTGGTGTGTAGGCAGGAAGGTGGGTTCCAGTTAAGTACTGATATCCACAGACTCAGGGTTGTATAGTTGCACGGTGAAGATCTGGCTGAAGCTCATGTTCCAAATGGAATTGCAGGTAAGTGTCTTGGTATGGCAGGTAGACCTGGCGAAAAACTAGGAAGAACACGAGAGAGTATATTTACAAAACAAGACACTGAGGAATGCAAACAACAAATCATGAGGCCAATTTAATACCATAGTGGACAGGGCAATCATGCAGAGAAACATGGCCAAAGACAATCCTCAAATACGCAGTGTTGGTAATGATGATAATGGACTCCAGGTGTGCAACAGTCAGCTCAGGAAAATGCCAAGAGGCCCATGGGTGGTTACACAGGAATCCACCCACATATTCACCTGAAAGCCAAGAAGAGACAAGAAAAAATAACAACAGCAACCAGCTTGACTCCATTCTAACAAAGAAGATGGCCTAATCAAATTTGTACCAAATGTTTTATCATCAATTCAGATTCTGATTTCACCCTTTCTATACCTTATCTACCATCACTTGTAATTGATCAGTTAGGTGTTGTTTTGCAAACCACATAATTTTTTTAACTCAAATTTAATTTGTTAATATCAAACTATTATTTCAATTCATTCATTTTTGTTAAGATTCCCTCTAAAAGCTGATGTAAACTGTCACCTGAACAAAAGATATTTGTATCATCCGCAAATTTCAATATGTTTGAGATTTTACAAATGTCGTTCATGTATAATATGCATAGTTTTGGACCTAGCACTGACCCCTGAGGAACTCCACAGTATATATCCATGCAGGCTGATTTGTTTTCACCTCTCTCTATGCATTGCTGCCTGTTTCTTAAATAGCTCTTCACCCAATTCAGTCCAAACCCTTTGATACTGTACCATTCCAATTTATTGGATAGTATATTGTGATCAATGGTGTTAAATTTTTTTAAAACTCTATAAATATTCCTGGTGCATACTTTTTTATTTTTGTCTATCGAACCTGAGATTTCTTCAGTTAATTCTAGTAATGCCAAGGATGTTGATCTGAAGACATATTGTCTGTCAGTGAGCAATTTGTGTTTTCAATGAAGTCATCTAATCTGTCTGTAAAGACTTTTTCAGAGGAACTTCTTGTGTTTGATGTATAAGAAATGTATAAGAAAAGATACAGGTAAAGAAAGGGGGGTTGAGGTGGGACATTTAAGGTACTCAATACCAATGAAATCATTCAGACATTTGTATCCAGCAGATTTACATCATTTCACACCTTTATTCAGGGTACTCTAACCCTGTCCTGCCCCTTAATGATTTTAGAGGGTTTTTGTGATTTACAACCTTGACACATCTTTCAATAATTTTGAACTAATCTTCACCAATTAAGGAACTGCCTCTTGTATATCCTGTATCAAGGTATTCATTGTTTTGATATTGTACTTTATTAAAGAAACATTAAGCCTCATTCACAAACATTATGCACACACAAATCTGTGATTAAACCATACTTGCAAATCTACCTTCCTCTTGAACACTATTTTTGCATATTATTCTGTGGTAGATTAGTATTTCTTTGTTTTAATGCTCAAGGCCATTTCTTATAAAAACTACGGAAACTTCTTCCTGATATACATTGAAGTTAATGTGTTTCATTATAAGGTGAAATTAGCTGTGTGTTATTCATAAATCTGTTGAATTTGAAATATTTGCTTTGTTTGCAAGATAAGGTTTCCACCCATAAGTTAATGAATAAAATGATAACAGACTATTTTTTCAACAGCCAATGAAGACTTTATACATTAATTTTATACAGTAACTACCAAGCATTGCAATCTACTCTAGATGAAGTGCCAATCATAGTGTTTCCCTGTCTGTTTTTCTTCCTCACAGTATGGGCTCTAATCAGAGTAGCGAGAAGCTTCACTGTAATCGCTATCTTAATGGACATGGTCCTCCATCACTGGTCCAGCAAGGTCCTTCAAAAAAACACACACACACACACACACAACTATTTCTCAATGTCTAGTATGATTTCCATTATGTTTCTTTATTTCTAGATGATAATTATTGTAAAAAATATCCTTTCCGTGCAGCTACTGAAGAGGTAAATGGGAAGTTCAGAGAACTGAGTGGCTGCCAACCAGATGGCCAAATGACCTGGACAGTTCTCCACAAAGGCCTCCCTGGATTTCCTGATGACAGCACCCTCAAGCTCAACTTCTCATTCCCTGGTGGAAAACAGACAGTAAGCTTAGCTGATACTGCACCACATCTGTCTTTAAAGTCAATTATAGTGGATTCACTCTCAACTATATGTTGTCTATCTAACATGTAACAATACCTAGTTTTTGGGATAGTTGTGGTTCAAATGCTCACAATGTGTGTAGAATCAGGGCTGTGTAATTGTTGCTCAGTTACAAAGTAGGAAATGGACTAGTTATTTTCTACTCTAACAGAGCATTCAAAGCACTTATACAACATGTTTTGCATTCCCCCATTCACACAAGCACTTCCATATGAAGTTAAGCTAAGTGCTTACTGTCTACTATTCACACACATTCATAGCAACTTGGAGCCACTTGGGGCTCAGTATTTTGCCCAAGGATACTTTGGCATGCAGCCTGGAGCAGTCAGGAATCGAACCACTAACCTTCCGATTAGCAGGAGACCACAAGTAGTAGTAGATGATTTCAACTGTCAAAAACATCTTTTAATGCTTAGAAAATACAGCTACATGGCATAATTTTAAATTAAACAAACACAATATACTGCACAGGACACAATGTGGCACAACCAGCATAAAATGCAGGCTTGAAAGAGAAAAACAATCACTCAAACAGAAAAAGAAATTATAGCATTCTTTGAGTTGAACTACAGCGATCAGACTGCAGCACATGCATAACATTCTTGCCAGAAAGAAACTGGTGGACTGGTTGGTCAGGTTAGTGAAGTCACAGTAGATAGGAACATTTAAATATGAAAGGCAGCAGCCTCTACTTTGAGTTAAAGAAGGATACCGGTATGTGACTGTTTAAACCACTCATTAAATGTAAATATGATGTTTGCATTATTGTTTATGTTGTCACTGCAAATGTTCCCACGGCCTCTAATCCTACTATCCAACACTAAACCCAGGCTATGCCATTCATGTTGTTTAATATGTTACAGGAATAAGTTCCTTCTGTTGTATTTATAGAACTCATCGTACCAATGGCCACTGGTGAAAAAAAAATCTGACTGTAATGATATGTCATAATGAATTTAAAGCTAATTAATATTCAAGGAGAATTAGAAAAAAAAAAACTATTTTAACTCTCCAAGATGACCATCTGAAACAAGTTCCTTCTAATAGGTCTGAAAGTCAGTTTAGTAAAATATTATTTTTAAACACAAACATAACTAGCAATTGTAAAACCATGCTCAAAGTTTATTTACAGATACTGCCACTTAAAAGGGCTTTT